>OZ030025.1:17446797-17691797 GCA_964023405.1 Apodemus agrarius | reverse complement strand
TAAACTTCCCCGACTTCTTTTCCCTGGCTCTCCCTTCTCCTCCGGTGGGCCTTGGGTACGAGCTCGGGGTGTTCACTTACTTTCGTGTCTAAGACGGACATGATCATTTCTTTGGCTTCCTTCACATCCTCTTTCTTCCCAGAAACCTTGATGTGGGGATCTGGAAAGAACCGGAAGAAAGGCTTACGTGAGCGACTTCACGCCTCCCTCAGCTGCCCGCTTCGATGAGACCGATTCCACACCACGGAACACTCCACCATAAACCCTGGAGTTGCTGCCCTGTGTAAGTGTGATCACTATGATCACAAGTGTAGGAAAGTAACCGGCGTGCGCGTTTATCACTGTTTTTCCCTCCTCTTCTGAAAACTGGATGAGCAATTTACCTTCAGCCTTTGCAAAATAAGCCAATCACACTACCGTGAAATAAAGTAAGGTATTTATGAATTCTACTTGTGAATTGAGTTCCCCGCTATTATTCTTGGCCCCATTCTAAAGATAATAGAGTAATTCGTTTAATCCAAGGTATAGCTTTGTAAAGGTTTTTTTTTTAATTTTTTATTTTTAAACAGAGGAAACCAATGCAGAAAGCAGCAATAGTAACTTGCCCTAGAAAAGTGGATTTTATAGGACTCAGACCTGGCCCTATAACGCAATGTCTTCCATCTTTGTCCACAATTTAAACCGTGATGATATATTACAGAAAACATCCTCATGGGCCAACGTTCACAGAACAAGAGTCCACTCGGGAATATTTCATATTTTTCCAGAGTTCATTTGGAGTGACCAATACACAGCGTGGTTTGTTTATTGAACTAGATTTTAAATAGGGAAAGTGTTCAGTCATTCAAGAGAGATTATTCATTGTTATCACCGGACTAGGTAATGGATCAAGGCCCGGGGAATGTATTGGTAAAGACGATTCCAGCACACCCACAGCTCGAGTACACAAAGAGGCTAAACAGCATTTCATAACCTATTTTACATGTCATCACTGATTATTATTGCACGAAGGAACGTGGGGTGTGAGATGTTAAGGATCGGAGAGCTGGCTGCAGGGAGGGGAGAGGCCTGTCAGGCTTGCTAGCGGGCACTGGCGCCAGGGCCAGACGCAGCTGGACTCTTCCGACAGAGGGAGGATTCTGCACAGTCCTCTGGTCAAGGTGCATTGCCCTGCTGCTAAGGTCGGAGAGTCTGATGTTAAGGGACAGCTCTGAGCTCCCTGCAAAAGGGCGGAGTCTTTGTCAGCTGGGACCTCCTCTTCTCTGAGGGATCTGGATCTTGCAGTTGACTCCCTGAGTGAGAGCTGTCCTGTAATCCTGTGCCTGAGACTCCTAGAATGCCTCCTCGTGCTAATGAGGCATCTCAGTCACCCGAGCCTTCAGCCAATGACCTTTGACCCCTGCCCCCAGATAATCTACCCCCTTTTCTCAAAACTAGATAACCATTGGTTGGCTTACCCCAAATAAGGTGTATGTGCACAAGCTCACCCTGAATAAAGGTGCCCAAGCTAAGATCGTCTCAGAGAAGCCGTATCATTGCCGATCATCATCATCATCATCAGAGAAGGTTTTCACACTCTCTCCCCACCCCCATGGCACTCGCTATCGGGCAGACCAGGCGGGATTCTGTGGGATATGGGCTCTGCATCATCCTTCCAGCCCAGTGTGCAGCGGCATCTGGACACCCCACAAGGGAGAGATCAAGGACACGGAACCACGGGGGTGTGCTTCCATTTCTCTTTCCGCTGGCCCCCTAGAATCTAGTCGTCTGGGTGTTCTGACACCTTATTGGCCAGCCTGGTGCAGATGGAGACCATCCTGGGGTAAGTGGAGAGTCCTTTGCCCATTTTGCCTTGGTGATAAAGTCAAGAAATGTATACTTTGGTTTTGATCACCAATATGTCATAATCATGGTCAACGAATTCCCCGAGTCCTTTCTGTTTGGTACAGGATGGAGATCCGTAAATATCGGGGTACCTTCCACGACCGCCAGGCCTTTTGTTCTTCCAAAGCAGGAATTACCCAGGTTAAGGACCCAGAACCACTGGGTTGGGATTATACCTGAACTACATACGTCTTCCCATGTCGGGATCCCTCCACAGTCAGCATACCCCACAGGTCAAAGCTGATGCCATGCCAAACACATCACATGCTTTTGGGGCACAACCGGTCAATCCGGGGGAAGAGGCCAGGGAAGGAAGGAGAGAAGAAACCCACGCTCTTAAGACTACCCGGCTCCTCTGACCAGGCTGTGAGACCACAGCTGACAACACCCCGAGGCTGTGGAATGCGGGGTATGGGGTGAGCCACACTTAATCACCCCTTCGCTGGCACCCTGCCCTTCTCTGCCCGGTCCCCTCTGCTACCCCTGCCTGAGTCTCTCCTTATCCCCTCATCTTTTTAACCCGTCTCTGACATTTGCAAAGACTTTAAGTTTGCTCAAGACTTTCTTAAAAAGTAGCAAGCAAGCAAACAAACAAAAAACAAAGGTCTTTCATAGGCTCTAAGTTTAGGGAACCTAAAAGCAAGGGACACGGACGCCCGCCCACCACAGTCTAGGAGAGAACCCTTTTTTTTTTTTTTTTTTTTTTTTGAGACAAGGTTTCTCTGTGTAGCCCTGGCTGTCCTGGAACTCACTCTGTAGATCAGGCTGGCGTCGAACTCAGAAATCTGCCTGCCTCTGCCTCCCAAGTGCTAGGATTACAGGCGTGCGCCACCACCGCCCGGCTGAGAGAACCTATTTTTATCTCCAGCGATCCTGATCACTCATTTCCAAATGCCTCCTGCCCAGGCCCAGCTTGGTCTCTTCTCCGTATCTGCTAGCTAACTCTCACCACGCCCGCCTTAAGATGTCGCCATGAGTCGAGTCCTCCAGGTCGCTACCCACATTCAGATCCCAGTCCCGAGTGTCCTCCGCCGAGCCTCTTGCTTCGGCTGCTACTGAGAACCCTATGACCATCAGGCCTGGAGGACCTGGTGCTCCTTACAACACATATATGCCGTGTGCATTCGCCGTACAGGCCCCTCACTGGCTCATCCAGAGGACTCTTAAACCCACCGAGAAAACCACATCAATCCGTGAGGAGGTTTGCTGCAATCGCTATGCACTGGTTCCACAGAAGTGACAAATGATTCTGAAGAATATAGATCAATACTATTTACACACACACACACACACACACACACACACATGCACGCAAGCACACGCGCGTGCACACCATGTGCAAGGTATGTTAACTTAAATCAGTTACTTTCCAGGTTGGATAAACACATTAAAATTTGTATACACCTGCACCTGGAGAGGAGCAGGCATGCTCAGATTAAGGATAATTTGGCTAGAACTAGCAAAAGAAAAAAGAAAGAAAAAAAGAAACCTTAACAGCAAATTTGGAAGTGAATGAGCACCACCTAGTGGTCAGAAAGTGAATTATTAGCCAATACAGCTGTTCCAATCCACCCTAGCAACACTTGATGGAAAGCCGATAGTATTGACCCCACTGACGAGCACAAAATGAACAGAGCGTCAGTCAGAAAGCGTCAAAAGACAGCTAAAGGAACCAAGTGCAGAGCTCTCCCCTCCTCAAATTAATTACTTGGAGGTAAAATCTCAGTGGCACTCCTTACTCTCCAACCACACCTCAGGTTCCCATCTCACGTTGTTCTTGGTCTGGTCACCTTAGAAATGGCGTGTCCCCAGCCCACAGCTTCCTATGTAGACATTTCCTGTGACCAAGAGCTGTCAGTCCGTTCAATGGCACTATGGTTGCAGACCGCACGAATAACACTAGGGAATGTTATAAACCAAGCAAGACACTCACAGCCACGGTGCTACGGAACAGGCTCGCAGCTCTCTACTGTCGAAATGTCTGCATGGAGGAGACTCTAGGCTTAGGTCCCTTCATTTTCCGGAGTGAAAATGCCTTGGGCTTCCCCACAAAAATTCCAAATTTCAACTATTCTGATCTTAGTATCAGAGGCGTGCGAGAGTGTCGGTTTTCAGATTCAGACCGCACCCACCTGTTCCTGTCTTTCAGGCGTGTCACCTCCCGTGGAAGAGAGAGGACTGGATGCAACCGCTCCCATTGAGAAAGACAGAGGTGCTAGTATGTGCACACCACAGAAGAAACAAAAGAAAACGGGCCCCGGTCTGTGGGGCTCAGTACCTTTCACAGGAATTTATTTTTTTAAGATTTATTTATTATTCTACGTAAGTACACAGTAGCTGTCTTCAGACACACCAGAAAAGGGCGTCAGATCTCATTACGGATGGCTGTGGGCCACCCTGTGGTTGCTGGGATTTGAACTCGGGACCTTTGGGAGAGCAGTCAGTGCTCTTAACCACTGAGCCATCTCGCCAGACTCCCCCCCCCACCCCCCAGGAATGTTCTTATGGCTCCCATCTGTGAGTTCATAGACGCCCTTGATGGTTCTTATGAGGACGCCTCAAAAACACGTTTTCAGCAAACATTCTAGAGGTAGGATGTCTCCTGAACCTAGCCTTGTCAAGCTTTTAGGAAGATGGCCTTGGGCTCGGCTTTCACATCTGTGCTTCCAGCTTCACAGACACCCCATCCCGGAAGAAACCCCCAAAGAAAACACTTCACTCAGATACCATGCTGGTTATGCGCTATTGGTATTTTAGCTTGGGTTGTTGTTCTTCCCCAACAGACTAGAGCCGAGTCCTGTCTTTGTGACTGAGCACTGTTGAGCACAAGTGTTACCCCACCACACCCCAAAATTCAGTCTATTTTTTTTAAAAAAACAACTTTTGAATTTTATTTTATGCATTTGAGTACACGATAGCTTGCTCCATGAACAACCAGATCCCATTACGGATGGTTGTGAGCCACCATGTGGTTGCTGGGAATTGAACTCAGGACCTCTGGAAGCACAGCCAGTGCTCTTAACCACTGAGCCATCTCTCCAGCCCCCAAAATTCAGTGTATCATTCAATGTGTTCTGTGAGAAACAAACAACCACTTGTCTGACTGAACCCACCCCTTCCACTCACAATACCCCCCCCCAAAAGGTCATCTTTGTAGAGTCCACAACCTGACCTGAAAGCACTGGTAAGTTTTACCAAAGCATCCAACCAGCCTGAAAAGAGCATGAGGTATTTTCTTCTGGCTTGGACAGCTTTCCATTTTTGTGTCAGGTTTAACTTCTTGAATACCTCTGAACTCTGTCACTTTATAGCCACTGGGAGCTGGGGGTGTGGGGTAAGGGCTAGGCTATCCAGGATTGGCTAGTGTGAAATCTATTTCTCCCCAACAGTACTCACCCATTTACTAAGTAGTATAATGGCTTTTTAAAAATGGAGTATTATGGTGGTTTGAATGTGAAATGTCCCCCACAGGCTCATGTGTTTGAACACTTGGTTCCCAGCAGATGGCGCTGTTTGGGAAGGGGGGCGTAGAAATTTCTGGTTTCTTTGGAGACTCAGTTGTATCACGTGATGGTTTTTTGGGAAGCTGTCTTTTGAGAGGACGTTGATTTGCTGAGGCAGACACTTGAGAGGACATGCGATATTTTGAAAGCGTACAACTGTAACCCAACCGACAGTGGATGATGCTATGGCATTGGTTCACCTTGCAACTCTTTGCTGATCTTCACTTGTGGTGACTTGGTAGAGAAAAAAACGCCAGAGAATTTCTCATGGTATTCCGGCTGTTTCTTGCTGCTTCTACAGACTCATGCTGATTCGGCAGAGCCTCACAGTATCCTCTGGATCAAGCCGCTGCTACTGATTCATGTTTGGAATCGCCACAAAGAACTACTTCTAAATAGGTCCACATCCCCCCTCGTCCTATTAAAGATCTCTCTCCCCTACCTTTGGCTGGTGGGCTAGAAGGGAGGTGGAAGTGTTTCGGATTTGAACAAATCTAAGCCTACAGGGAAGGGTGTGGACCCTTGAGAGGCGGAGCTTGCAGGAGGAAGGACATCACCAGAGATGGGGTCTGAGAGTCACCCCACTTGGGGTTCACTCTCTTTCATTTTGTGTTTAGGGTTAACCACATGATCTCGCTCACACTTCCTGTTCCTACCTGCTGCCAGTGTAGACTCCCCCACTGGAACGGTCAGCTAAAATCAACTCTTCCTCCTGCAGATGCTTTTGTTTGTGTTGTCAAGGTAACTGATACAGGTGTCCTTGACCTGAAGCGCTTGGGACTGTGTTTACACCTTCCGTTCAGTTTTGGGTATTTGCATACGCATATGATGAGATTCGTAAGGCATGGGGGCAAATTTAAGCACAGTTTCACAGGCTTTATACGCTCCCCAGAGCCGAAGCTGATTGTGGCACCTTTTGCATGATTGCCTTAAAGTGCAACCACCTCACCAGGCTAGGTATAGTAGCACTCTGTGCTCTGGGCATCAAGACGGCCCCTAAGGAGATCTGGATTTCAAAGCATTTCAGATGTAAGTTTCCAGATTAGGTGGGCAGGAGATTGGCGCATTCTAGGTGATGTAATCACAGCCAAATTTCCAATTTTGGTGAACCCGTATAAACAAGGCTATGTAGTCTTAACCTGAAACATTTTTTTCAAAACCAAATGCATGTCAAGGAACGGAAAAAGCCCTAGGTCTCCTCTAAAAGGTGGTCACTGACCTCAGAGTGGAAGCCAGGAAGAGCCGGAATACTGTACACAGAACATCTCACACTCCCAGTGTCATCTCAGATCGTATGGGGATGAAAATATGTGGATTCCTGAGTCAGTCCCGAGGCAGCTACTAACAAGCTCTGTGGAAAAGTCAGTGAGAGACTCTGGAGGATGGTAAGCCGAGAGGGGGAGCGAAGGGGAAGAGGGAGGGTGAGAGTGGCAGAAAGAGGCAGAGAGAAGGGGAGAGGGGGAGAGAAGGAGGGAGGGAAGGAAGGAGGGAGGAAGAGAGGGAGAGAGGGAAGGAAGGATGGAGGAAGGGAGGAAGAGAGGGAGGAGAGAAGGAGGGAGAAGGGAGGGAAGGAAGGAGGGAGGGAGGAAAGGAGGGAGGGAAGAAAGGAGGGAGGGAAGAAAGGAGGGAGGGAGAGAGGGAAGGAGGAAAGAAGGGAGGGAGGGAAGGAAGGAGGGAGGGAAGGAAGGAGGGAGAGAGAAGGAGAGGGGAAAAGGGAGAAAGGGAAGGAGGGAGGGAGGAGGGAGGGAGGAGGGAAAGACAGAGGGAGAGAGGGTGGGAAGAAGGGAGAGAGGGAAGAGGGAGAAAGGGAAGGAGGGAGGGAGCATTGAGAATGGCAGAAAGAGGCAGAGAGAAAGGGAAGGAGGGAGGGAAGGAAAGAAGGAGGGAGGGAGGGAAGGAGGGAGCGAGGGAGGGAGGGAGAAGGGGGAGAATAAATACAGAAAATGTGGCACTGTGCTTGAATATGAGAGGTTCCCACTGGCTCCTGATTGTTGTTGTTGTTGTTGTTGTTGTTGTTGTTGTTGTTGCTACTGCTGCTGTGGTTTTAATGCCTCCTGTCCAGCTGGTGAAAGTTGGTGGTGTTTGCTCGGTTATGTGGAGCAAACAGATCAAGGGTTTAGATCTCTGGAATATATGACGACCTCTCCGTTCTGTAAGCTCTGTCTGCTTCTGACCCACAGTGACTGACATGGCCAGCTACGCCCACAGAACACACACACACACACACACACACACACACACACTGAGGTAAATATTATTTGGGGGTTTCTACCCCAGCTTTGATCATTTAGTTTCCAAATGAAAGAACTTTTGTGTTTCTAATCCGTCTTAAGCGCAGCAGGGCGGATACCAACCCTCTAAGTTATTTTGTCCGTTCTTCTGTCAATAACCCTGAGATATAACTGGCCATGTTCTGCCTGGATCGCTCCTACTCCAACTGGCCAGCCTTCATGGCCATATTCTCACGATCCACCAACCCCACAGCACCTTCTTCCTTCTCCTCCCCTCCTCCTGGTCTCTGCCTCAGACCCAGGGATGGTCTGTCTATGCTTGGCCCAGAGAATGGAACTATGAGGAGGTGTAGCCTTGTTGGAGTAGGTATGTCACTGTGGGTGTGGGCTTTAAGACCCGCATCCTAGCTGCCTGGAAGCCAGTCTTCCCCCAGCAGCTTTCAGATGAAGATGTAGAACTCTCAGCTCCTCCTGCGCCATGCCTGCCTGGATGCCGCCATGCCTTGATGATGATGGACTGAACTTCTGAACCTGTGAACCAGCCCCAAGGAAATGTTGTCCTTTTAAGAGTTGCCCTGGTCATGGTGTCTGGTCACAGCAGTAAAACCCTAAGACAGACCCCTAAGCCTGAGAACGGAAGCCCCGCCTACCTCTCTTCTGCCTCTCTAAAGGCAGCTTTACTAACCAATCACAGGTAACTTGGGGGCAAGGTTTTCACAACCAAAGCTGGTGTAAGTGTGAGGATCTCTTCCTCTTAAGGCAATTAGATCGTGGGGCCAGAATTTAGCTTTATAATACATAGTAACAAACCAAACCTCAACACAGAGTCAGTCTGCCATCCCTCTTCCTCTCCTCCTCTCTCCCTCTCTCTTTCCCTCTCCCCTCCCTCCCCCCCCCCCTTACTAAGTTGCTATCAGGAGCTTTAGTAACAGCAATAGGAAAAGGTCTGGGTCAGGCCGCTAAACTTCCTTATGAATCCACATTGCTTTACTGTAGAGTAAAACTATAATCTTTTCAAGACCCCTATTAAAAGTTATTTTTATTATTTTTAATTACATGTATATGGCGCGTGCCTGGTATGGAGGAGGGACCGCATCCCCCCCGCAGCTGGACTTATGAGAGTGGTTTGGAGTCTCTGAAAACACGGGTGCAAAAACCAAGTGGCCCGCGGTCCTGAGGAGGGGCCACACAGGCTTTTTGCCTCTGAACCATATAATGTTCTTAAGCTAACCTAAAACGAACCCGATATCTTTATTTTGCAGTCTTGAGCTGTCTTGTTATATGTCGTTTATCTAACCTCTAAGGCATTTCCAAGAACCCTAATACTAATGTGCTGGCACAGTGCCCTCTGTCCCAGCCGAGGGAGGGAGAGCAGCCTGGAGGCTCTTGGCGTGGGTCAACAGCTGGTGTGGATCAACAGCTGGCTTCCCAGGCTGTAGCCTGGCCTCCTCCTCTGCCTTCTTCACTGATGTGTGATTTTGTATCAAAGTCGATGGAAAACAGAGCTGGCCCTGCCGGTATTTCCCAAATAATGTGCTTTGTAAGGCGCAAAACAAACGTATTACGTCTCCAGTGCTGACGGGATTTGGCTCCAAACTTTCCTTGAACCGAGTCACAGCTGAGATATCACTGACCCCCGTCTCTTGATTTGATTGCTTTTCCTTTAGGTTGGCAAGCCACTCTGCTGAGCAGCAGAGGTACATTCAACTTGAGGACGACCAGCGGCTGTTCATATTCACTGTGGAACAAGTAAGTTTCTCTCTGGCCTCCTCAGGGATAGACTTGAGCGTTAGTTAGACGTTCTATTGCTCTGATTAAAAAAAAAAAAAAAACAAAAAACAAAACAAAAAAAAAAAAACCACCCCCATGACGAACAGCAACTGGAGATGTTTATTTTAGCTTCTAGGTTTAACGTCCATCACTGAGGGAAGTTGGGGCAGGAACCTGAGGCAGGAGCTGATGCAGAGGCCATGGAGGGGTGCTGCTTACTGGCTTGTTCTTCATGGTTTTTCCTCTACCTGCTTTCTTATAGTATCTGGCACCGCCCAGAGGTGGCACCGCCCAGCCGAGAGGTGGCACCTCCCACAGTGAGCTGGCTCCTCCCAGCCGAGAGGTCGCACCTCCTATAGTGCACTGGCTCCTCCCAGCCAAGGGGTGGCACCGCCCACAGTGCACTCGCTCCTCCCAGCCCAGGGGTAGCACCGCACACAATGAGCTGGCTCTTCCTAGCCCACAATGAGCTGGATCCTCCCACATCAATCATTATTAAGAAAATGCACTATAGGTTAGCCTACAGGCTGATCGTATAGAGGCCTTTTCTCAAATTGAGGTTCCTCTCCTCTCAGATCGTTTCAGCTTGTATCAAGCTGACAAACAACCAGGCAGGACATTTGCTTTTTAAAATGTCTTTAAATGAGCCGGGCGGTGGTGGCACACGCTTTCAATTCCCAGCACTTGGGAGGCAGAGGCAGGTGGATTTTTGAGTTTGAGGCCAGCCTGGTCTACAGACTGAGTGAGTTCCAGGACAGCCAGGACTACACAGAGAAACCCTGTCTCAAACCCCTGCCCCGGCAAAAAATAAAAAGTCTTTAAATGGGTTTTACATGGGCTTTAATCAAAAAGAAAACCTGAGCTGACTGATGAACCCCGACTAGAGATGAGTTTTAGAATAGAACAGGTACAGAGTAGTCTAGAGTCTGTCACAGAATGTTCCTTCCCAACAGGAACCCCAATAAACTGGGTCAGGATAAGTGATCTCTTAACGTGATGTTCAGGGTAAGGTGTGGCCCTCCTTGCCGACCTTGGTTTAAAATGGAAAAGAAATATTACCACCTTAACAGCCAACAGAAGGGCAAATGCAGCCTAGAATCAGATATACTTTAAAACCAAAACCCTGGTTTGCATGGGACCAATGCTCCCACTGGTAGCCATCTGTCTAAACCCAACAAAGCCTCTTGCCAAGCTGCTATCAAGGTCGTCTTTGGAAGGATGCTCAAACTCTGAGAAAGAACGTTCGTGACACTTGGTGATACCAGGAAGTCAAAAGAGAAAGCACCAGGAAACGGTCTTGGGACATTTTAATTCAACTGTTCAGCTCTGCTTAGAAACAGGTATCCCTGTTACCGGAACTTTGAGAAGGTTTTAACATCTATGTACCAAGATGGCGCCCATGGACCCTTCTTCAGTTGGATAGAAGAAGCTATGAGCTTAGGGAGACGCAAAGGTGGATAGAGAGGGAGTCAGGCCTTTTGTGGATGAAACACTAGTTTCTCAACATGGTGACGAAGATTTGGAAATATAAAGATGCCAGTCCATTATCATGTCCTCCACTGGGCTTCCAGACTTCAGGGGAAAGGGAGCAGAAGGAGGGGTGACCCCAGGTCATGCATGCATCTTCTCTGCCAGGAGTCCGGAGGGACATCCCAAAGCTGTTTGATCCAAAGCAGAGTCATAGAGACTTGGAGAAACCTAGAAATAATGTCAGAGAACAACAGAACACAGACCGAACATGAAACAGAATCAGGGCGCACCGGCAGGAGTAATCAGCAACAGATGTCGTCATGGAGCGTGAGAACGGAATCAGAGGAAAGGGCTTTATTGTAGGAACCGTTCCATTCAAGGCGACACTAACTAACCTCGATTGTAACCTCTGAGGTGCTGTGCAGGTGGGAGACAGGTGTTTAACCAGTGTAAAGCCAGGAGAAAGGAAGGGCGTTAGAAACATAATTGGACTCAGCTTTTGGCATGGGCTGTCTATATCCCAGAGATAAGGAAGAGGATTCTGGGAAGAGGGAGTTGAAGAAGCCAAGTGCCAGGAAGAAATCTGGAAACATCAGAACGGGGTGGGGGTTGGGGGGGTAAGGAGCCTGCACAGGGGTCACAATGAGGTCACTGCATAGGGGACACTGGACAGGCACTTCAGTGAAGGGGACAAAGCCCAAGACATGCAACGTGATGTTTTAAGAAGTGTTGCAATGGCTTGGGACCCAGGAGGGGGGTATGGCAAAGAGAGCCAGCCAGACCGAAGATTGCAGCGGAATCCCGGTCTGACCTCAGGGGCCCTCCTAATGAAGGGGGGGAGGGGGGACACATGCATAAGCCAGGAAATAGCCTCCCCAGGAAACTACTGAGATTACAGCAAGTTCTGCTGGCCGATCCAAGAGCCAGAAATGACCAGTGTTCACTCTCTCCGAGGAATACAGGTCACCATGTGCAGGGCAGGCCCCAGGGGTTCCTGCCTGTGGCCTGAACACAGCAGAACACTGTCATCCACAGCGAAGGAGGAGCGCGAGTCTTCTAACAACATCTGGGGCTGTTCACAAACATCTGACACACAACGGCTGGCTGTCATTGCAGAATAAGGGGACACACGCAGGAAGCCAGCAAGTCTCGTGAGTGGACATGTGACACCACACACACACACACACACACACACACACACACGAGACTGGAAGAAGAAACCTGAGGACAAAACACAGTGTGCCCTACAGATATGTGAGTCACAATCAAGGACAAGAGGAGACAAGCAGCCAGGCCCTGGAAGGTCACTTCTGTGCTGTCTGCTGAGAAAGTTCCCTTTGTTATCATGAACGGCAGCTCAGAATGGGTTCCCTGGTTGTATGTGATAGCCCGTGTTTCAAGGTTCCTCACACGATCTCAAGAAACTTGAAAATGTGCATGAAAATTTTAAGTTGCCTAAAATTAGGAAACTGGGCTTTCAGGAAAACTATCATTTGAAAAACACCTATGTTGTTGTTGTTGTTGTTTTCCCCTAGTCCCATTTTCTATAAACTAGTTAAGTATGTTTCTCTTTCTTCCTGTCACCCCAAAGATGTACATTCTGAAAAGAGTCCTCATATCCCTCCCCCGGGGCCTGCCTGTTTCTCTGTGCCCTGTGGTCACCCGCTCTGCCAAACGGAAATGGGGCCTTAACCCCTTAGGCTTGGGAGACATGTGTCTTCGGTGACAGAGCGCAATTTGAGACAGTTCTTGCAGCGCAAACATCTCTAAATCAAGACGCATCAAGCCCTTGTCCAAAAGTAATATTCTGTTTACACATTGCAAGTAATGGCAACGGAGTGGGAGGTCTGTCTTTAAAATGTTGCTTTCCCCGTGAACAACAACATTCAACAAAAAGCCCCAGAAAATGAATAAGAAGCTCCCCCGAACCCTTGCTTCTGAAAGGAAAGATAACTCAGTTTTTCTATTCACAGAACTTTGATAAGTCAATTCAAAAGGCAGTAAAAAAAAAAAAAATCCCACGGGGACATGATTGAAAGATATGAGTAAATAATTCAGTGGAAAGATGGTAATTATATAAGTGTGAATAAAATTCAACCTTCATCGTTGTATTGATAAAATCAAGAAATTTAAGGAATTTTACAGACAGCAAAGTCTCTCTTGCGTTCTTCATGAAGCTGCATACTGGTATAAAGTTTGGAAACATAAATAAGAATTTGGAGTGTTATTTCTTTTTAAGGACATACACATATTGAGGAGAAGAGAAGAGCCGTATTAATAGTGATTACTTCGAGGTGTCAGAATCACAGGTATAATTTATCTTACGCTCCAATCTCTTGAGTATTTTCCACCATGAACTAAAATATTCACAACACATGAGACTTCAGAAGGTTCCACTCACTTTGGATTACAAGCTCATAGTGCAAAAGAAAATGCGCTTAACTGAGAGCCTTCGATTTTTCCAGGTACACTCTTGCCAGGATCCCTTTAAAAACAGAGACCTTTAAATGTTAAGGAGGAGACCAGACAGTTTTCTAGGCAGCACAAGGGTTGTTTTTGTTGTTGTTTTGGGGTGGGTTTTTTTTTTGTTTTTTGTTTTTTGTTTTTTTTTTTGCCATGTATGTTGTCAACTTTATCATCTGGCATTTCCTGTGCTCTGGATAACTGATAAACATACCCATTCCCTGGAAACAGAGTCCTCCGGTAAAACTGAACAAAAACACGGGTGGCAGGGTTTATTGCCACTCAAGAACTAGATATGAACAGAGTAAAGACGGACGGCGAAGGCCTTGTGCTATGGCCACTGGAAACTCCACCTGGGGCTCTTTTCAAACACCCGCGTGCACATCTCTTTGTCTTTAGTACAGTGTCTGAAATCCTCGAAAGCAAGAGCAGTATGGCATGAGGAGAGGGTAGCTGTGGTACTCTCTCCGTGAAAAATGTTCCAATCTTTTTCTTGTTCTCCCCCCCACCCCCATCACAGCCCCAACCCAAGAATGGTCAGAAAGCTGTGGGTCTCTGTGTCTCAGAGTCACCTATGGACGTGTGTTACTAAGAGCCTGAAAAGCATCTCGGTGATGACCTCTGAAAAGATCAATGGTTCGTCTTCACGGAGGTGTCCTGCGGTTGGCGGTGGCACCTGGCGATGCCCTCTCTAAGTGCCCCTCCCTGTCCTGGGGTGCTCTGGCTTTTGCAGTGCTCTAACTTCTTGGGTTTCTGGATTGTTCTCCTGGAGCTACACGTGTACACACATGACCATAGTTCTACTGAGAAGTCCCTTGACGTGGGTTCCCCTGTGATTAGCCTGGCCCAAGTCCGTGGAATCCCCCTGTCTCCCGACACCTATCTTTATCTATCCATATCCATTTGCTCGCTGCTTCTGCCTGTCTTCTGTGAGCAGGGCTTTGGTAGAGCTAAGCTGCAGCTCACTCCACTTCCTGCTGGTCTGATCTGGCGTCCTGTTTACCTATGCCAGTCCTCCCTTCAGGAAGTGTTCCAGGTGCTTGGAGTGGCCTGGTGTATGAGGCAGGGGCATTCATTTGCCCTTGACTCTTTCCGGGCACAAATATTTGGGAGGTGAATTCTAGGCTCTACACAGGCTAAGCTGTATATTCCCAGGGTCATCAAGATGTCTCTGAGGTAGCCGGGTGGTGGTGACGCACGCCTTTGATCCCAGCACTTGGGAGGCAGAGGCAGGTGGATTTCTGAGTTCGAGGCCAGCCTGGTCTACAGAGTGAGTTCCAGGACAGCCAGGGCTACACAGAGAAACCCTGTTTCGACAAAACAAACAAACAAAAAAAAGATGTCTCTGAGGGTAAAGATGCTTACCACCATGCCTGGTGATCTGAGTTCTGGGACCAAACATGGAAGGAGGAGAAAATGAGAGCCCTGGAAGTTGACCTCTGACCTCCAAACACACACCATGGCCCAGGTGCATGGCATGTGCCCACTCACACAAAGTCAATAAATAAATGTAATGTTTAAAATGAAAAAAAATAATTTAATCCTTTAGATCTTCGTAGCTGCTCCTTGGCAAAGACTGATTCTTTCCAACTTTATCATTCCACAGGACTTCATCTCACCGTAGGGCAGAAACACCAATACAGCTCACTGTCTGTCTCTGCCCCACCTCCAACATGCCGTGGGTGCATTTTCTTCATGTGCTTATTACTAGAAACATCTTGGCACTGTCAGAGGTTCCTTGATAAGTGTGTGTCAATGTGTATATAAGACCTCTGAAAACTATGTGTGGATTCAACAGCACTTTGAAATCTCTAATAGATTCTTGGCTTCCTACGACTTCAACCTGTAAAGGCACCAACTGGTATGCGCCCTCCAGTGGACACCCACAGTGTATTAAATATATAATCATTGTTTTATGAGCCAACTTCGGATCTACTCAAGGGAGATGGGTGTAACTACTGATTCAGGCAAAATATGTGTGTGTGTGTGTGTGTGTGTGTGTGTGTGTGTGTATGTATGTATGTATGTATATGGAGAGGGGGGAGGCTCATTGGTTCCTCTGGGAAGCTTGCAAATTTGCCTATAATCACACGTAAAGATGGGATATGTGGGCTAGTACATGTTCCTGAGTAGACCTATCTGTCAATCAAGCTAAGAAGAAAACACCCATATTAAAGTCACACCTACTCCAACAAGGCCACACCCACTCCAACAAGGTCACACCCACTCCAACAAGGTCACACCTACTGCAACAGGGCCACACCCACTCCAACAGGGCCACGCCTTCTAATAGTGCCACTCCTTGGGCCAAGCATATCAAACCGATTGAAAATAAATAAAAGTTGTCCAAGAACAACTGCAGGGTTAGCTGACGTCTATCCATTCCAACATCACAAGAAAACCTGCCACTGGCCACCACAGGAGAATGAGAAAGTCCCTCTGGTCGCTTGCTGCGAGCTCTGGTCGCCTTCCAGTCCATCCTTCCTCCCTTTACCGTAAGGTGAGGGGTGGGGAGGAGAAGACAGAAAGCCGACTGCTTTCAGTGACCACCATACGCTAAATCACCCAAAGCCTTAAGCGTCTTGATGTTGACCACTGTGTGTTCATAATTATTTCCCCTTGTTCAACAAAGCTGACCCTGTACATTCTCTTATAGTTTATAGGCATTCCGTCAATCCTGGACTCAGTTCCCAACGTCTGTCTGCAAGTGGCACCTTTCATGTTCCCCTGCTCTTCAGACTGCTGTAGCTTTGACTTTCCTGCTTGAACATTCACTCTTCCTGGGTGCTGTGAGTCTCCCTGACGAAAGTTTATAGTAAAGGAAGAGCAGCGGGAGTGGGGGTGGGGGGTGGAAGGAGTGGAGGGGTTGTGCTAGCAACAGACAGCTGACACGAAGCACCTGTCGACTCTCTCCATTCTGAGTCCCACAGCAGAGGTGTGTAGCCAGCTGACACCAGAAGGAAACGGCTGGAACGCCAAAGCAGCTGGCCAAGGAGCCTCAAACGGAAACGTGAATGCTGCACAGTGGCTCGCTTGCTGTTCCCTCCCAGTGGAAACATTGTTTCTAGAAAATTCCTTATGGACCTGGCTTGCTTTTACTCATGACTAAGAGGAACTTGAAGATGCTTTAGCTCTTGAGCAGGGCAGGGTAGCCACTTTGTCTAGATCTATGAAGACAATGGTCCAACATTTAAAATAATGATAATAATAATAATAATAATAATAATAATAATAATAATAATAATAATTTCTCTGCAGGCTCCAGCAGAGCAGCTCGGCCACCTCACCATTCACTTTTTCCTCACACTGATCCAATAATCAGCAACCTCAGCTGGGCCATTTATCTTTCAGACATCCAGTCTCAACAAGTCTTCGGTCCTCGGGGACATAACTCGTCTCCCCGTTACAATTCTGATACACAGAAACGCTCGCACATTTTCATATGTGATTTCATCAGAAGACATAAGCGGAGGACACACAGAGCTCATTAGTGCTCGTAGGGAATCACAATAGCCGATCCTCAAAAGCCTTCATTCCCGGCATCTCTGCCGTCTCCCTTAAAGGGAAACTCATGGAGGCTCCGTGGGCACAGATGTTCTGGGACGCGATTCTCAGGAGGAACCACGGGCGCGTGCCTGGATGCTCGCTCTCTCCTGGGTTTTCAGACTTTCTCTTTAAACAGGAATGCAATTAGCTTTGCTTCCAGCCCTAACCTTAATGAGACAGATGGAGAGAGAAGGGGGTGTACCTCTCTGCCTCTGTATCTCCAGCGTTTCTCACCCCTTACTTAGCAAACTCTTAAAGCAGACCTTTAAAGAATGCTATTTATACTGATAAGATAGGATAGGATAGGATAGGATAGGATAGGATAGGATAGGATAGGACAGGACACACCCCAGCCCTCAGGGCCCTGAAGCAGGAAGATGTCAAGTTCAAAGCTAGCCTGGACTGAATATCAAGACATAAAGAGGCCCGGACACCAAAATCAAAAGCACTGCTTTGCATCTATTCTAACAATGAGGACATCTTTATAAGGGAATACAGTGACCTGTGACCTGGAACACGGTGACCTGTGACCTTTCAGACAACACAGAAGGCAGAAGCTACTTCGCTGCTATCATCAAATGCTCACGTGGATTTATCACTCATGCAAGCACATGCGACCCCTGAGCATCACACTGGAGAGGTGCGCATGCCTGGCACACGGTCCTGGGTTCTCTGTGTCCCGCTTTTCACTGGCCTTCGAAATACCTGATAATTCTACATTTTGGAGATCTAAGCAGATTAAATAGTGTCTACAGCAAGACAAACCAACCATCAGCGCGCGGGGGGGGGGTGGGGTGGGGGGGTGGGGGGGAGGGGGGAGGAGTCAACTGCCCCTGCCTCCTGCTAGCACTAAGAGAACCATCTTCAAATGGACTGTAAATGTATCCCACGTTCCGTTTCCTGCTTAAGTTTGGCCCCTTTCGATTGGTTACCTCTGCCTCGCTCTCTCCCGACAAATGAGATAAATCCAATCTTTAACACATGTTCATTTTATGTTTATACAAGAGGCATGATTTGCCACATTCTTTCTTTAAAAAAAAAAAGAATCATTTAATACTAAGACAAATGGCCCCCAGAGTTATTAATATGGACAATTTAAATCTCATTATAACAGATTCCAAAAGTCATTTGTTTTGGGAGTTTCGGGCTAAAAATACTTCTCTGTGTTATCAGTTAAACTAATGGCCGAAGTGTTTGCAGTGTTTTGTGGTGATGGATTTACTGGCGTGGGACCTCACCTGGAAGGAACCCAGGGGCCTCTCTGTGGAAGAAGACCCAGCTCCGGAGTATGCAGCCTTATCATGAATCCAAAGGATTAAGGAGGACTCCGCAAGAGAACTGGGAAAACAGCAGGACCGGCCACCAAGGATTCACTGTATTCTTGCCTGAGGTGACTCGCAGAAATGTGACGCTCTGAGTGGAAGAAGAACCCTGAGAACGGCAGACCTATTCTTAAAGCTGGCAGCAGCCAGTCTTCTTGTCAACATTTTCTCCACAAAATGCCAACTGACAACTGGGCTCCTCCAACATCTGGAGACGGAGGGAGGAGCACATCTGCATCAATACCTACAAGCAGCGGTTCTCCACCTTCCTAATGCCGAGACCCTTCAGTACAGTCCCTCATGCTGCCGTGACACCCCCTCCCCCACCCGCACAATTATTTTCTTTGCTACTTCATAACTGTAATTTTTGCTACTGTGACGAATCATAATATAAATATCTGTGTTTTCCGATCGTCTTAGGCTACACATGTAAAGGGTTTTTTGACTCCACCCCCGAAGGCGAAGGGGTAGGAACCCACAGGTGGAGGGCCAGTGCTGTGTGGGAAGCACATAATATCACATTACGCAAAAGGACCACAATTCTCTCCAAAAGAGGACAATCCTCTGTCTTCTCTCCCACCTTTGCACTACCTAATATATAACTCAATTACTATGTTTTGCAAAACAGAAGGCCTCGAGTGTTAAGAGAGATGGCGCTGAGAGGAGAGGGCTTGCTGGGTGGAATGAGGGATGGGTTTGGATACCCAGCACCCACAGAAGAAGATGACAGGGAGGCACATGTCCACCAATCCAGGGTTGGGTGGGGTAGACATGAGCGGATCCTCAGGGACTTACTAAGTAGCTAGCGTAAGCTCAATTGTAAGCTCTAGGCTCAGTGAAAGACTCCATCTCAAAATACAGACTGGAGAGCAAGAGGAAGACATTCAAAATTGACCTCTGGCTTCCACACGTACATCCACGGAGGTCAAAGCACAGTTTTCCACAATCTAGAACAGGCTCAACCTTCCCAATGCTGTGCCCCTTTAATATAGCTCCTCGTGTTGTGGTGATACACCCAGCCATAAAGTTATTTCTGTTGCTGCTTCGTAACTGCAGTTTTGCTACTGTTGGGAACTGTGATGTAAATATCTAATAATATGCAGGAGACCCGACTGAACCCCCAAAGGGGTCGACCCACAGGTTGAGAGCCACTGATCTAAGAGAAATTATGAATAGGAAATGCAGTTATAGCAACAGAAAGGTTTCAGAGCTTGTGTTCTGTAATGGCTTTAGTGACATGGCAAATCACGGGTTAGCACATGTGTACAAACACATATGACAGTCACATAATGCTGTGGTTGTTACTGAGTCAACCCTTTCCACACGCCAGCAAAGGGTTAAATATCCCCTTCTCAGAGATGTGACCTGTTTGTCTTTACCTGGAAAAATTTCAAAGATTTGGGAATTTTTCCAGAATTTTTTTGTTTATATAAAATATGGTTCGAGTTCCCATAACTAAGATATTTAAATGGGGCTGGAGAGATGGCTTGGTGGTTAAGAACACAGGCTGCTCTCCCAGAGGACCTGGGTGCAGTTCCCAGCACCGGTATGGTGACTCCCAATCACCTGTAACTCCAGGCCCAGGAGATCTGACGCCTTCGTCTTAATTGCACAACCAACAGGCTCACATGTGGAACACAGGGATATATGCTGGCAAAATGTCCCTATGTGTGAAATACATAAATCTTTCCACAAGGACTTTTAACAAGTTGACCCAGTATCTCTGAAATCTATGTTGAACTTTGAGCAAATGGTCCTGTTTAAAATTTTTTCCAAGGGAACAAATTCTCAATTCCTTTTTTTCTTTTTTTCTTTTTTTTTTTTCCAAATTCTCAATTCTTGTTAACTATGGTTGGTTTCCTTTCTGGCTTTATAGAACTTAACCACTTTTACTCCAAAGAGTAACATGGTTTTAACTCTAAATAAAGACCACCAGTGCTGTTTTATTTAATTTTTTGGTGTTATTGTGGTTTGGTTTAGTTTTCCCCGTTGGTTTGCACCTAGGGATAGTGAGAGGAAAGACTCTGATAAAATATTTGTGAAGTGGGTAGTGCCTGACAGTGACTCTAGAGGGCAAAACAAAATCATCATTGAACTCCTCCCTTCCCCAGTGTAGTTTTGAGAACAGATATGACAATGTGACGTATACAAAGTAACAGTGGGCTGTTACCGTGTATTTTAATGCTAAGTGCAGACCCAAGACCTGGTTGCCCCAGAGACCAGAGAATCCACACGGTGACCTAGGGGATGGTATGTGACCTTACCCCCAAGTTATTTCTGATTGGTGAATAAAACTGCCAACAGCCTATAGCTGGGCAGAATTGAAGTAGGCGGGGCTTTGAGTTCCCAGCCTTGGGGTTGGAAGAGAACATGCCGTGGGTTAGGAGTCAAGAAAGCATGGCCCTGAGGGCTGGCAGTTTGGAGTTAAGAGCACCCTGGGTGAAACCGAGTTAAGTAATAACTCAGGGTAATCTATAGGAAAGTAGATTCTTAGAGCATAGAGGGTAGATATCTACCCAGCTCAAGCTCTGTTTAAGGCTTATTTTAATTATAAAACTTGTGTGTGTGTCTTTTATTTGGGAACTGAATGGTCAAAAGTGGGATAGAAACCCTAGATGACGACTAAATATTTTCAGCAACACCTACCTCCACCCTTACCCCGACACATGATCCCCAAACAAGAAGCTTAATATCACACAGGAATGCTGTGTCTTCTCCAGTTTGTAGAAATCCACAGTGCTTGGGCTCAGCCTCTCTATTTGAAGTCTACATGGGAGAGAGAGACTAATTTTTAGGATGCAAAGAGGAAGTTTAAAAGGTCCATCCTTTCAGGCAGGAATGGCCTTTGTCAGGAAAGGAAATGTCTTTCCAAAGAAGAGAAGAAAGGTGTCAAAATGGAGCAAGCAGGGGCGTGGCGCACAGGTTCCAGG
The DNA here is from genome assembly GCA_964023405.1 of Apodemus agrarius. Lineage (NCBI taxonomy): Eukaryota > Metazoa > Chordata > Mammalia > Rodentia > Muridae > Apodemus > Apodemus agrarius. The sequence goes on along the minus strand of OZ030025.1, from coordinate 17,670,678 downwards.
AGAGGCGCAGGCGTGAAGCATCATGGGAGGAAGAATCCTGGGGGTGATGGAGAAGGCAACAGTGGGCGGGGCCGGGCAAGCATAGCTCGTGAGCCCTGAAGGGCTGCACAGAGTTAATTCTGCCGTAAAAACCCACATCTCTAAGGCGACTCATCACCAAGTCATGGAAAGGGCCCCGCAGGGCAGCACCTGGCTCTCTGGATGTGAGGCGTGGTGGATCGGAAGGCAGATGCCGTGTACTAGGAGAAACTCCAACGGCTGACGCCATGTGCTTCACCCAGACTGGCAACACCCAGCTTAAAGTCACTTCTAGAGTACCATTTGACACTCCGGCCAAAGTAAGTATGAGGGAAAACTTGTTTTCAGGGACGCGCATTACAACATCCTGACTTTCGAACGGAGACGAAATGGAAGGCAGGTGTGGAGCGGGGACGTGGATTTGGGTTGAAGCCTGTGCCATCAGAGAATCAAGAATTCCAGCAGTTAACTGCCTGAGGCCTAGGGAAAGGACACGCACGAACCACCTTGGACAACCTTCCTGGCTCCTGGTTTTACTTTATCAGACTATAACTCCATCCAGGGCACCTCTGGGGTACCCTCTGACATATCCTTCCTCTTCCTAGAGAGAAGAGGAAAAGGTTTTCTTAGTACCCTTTAGAGATGCAAATAAATGACTAATAACCTGTCTTGGTGACTCCGATACCCACATCTGTGTGAGTCTTCATTTCCCTTACTCTCTATTGGGGAAGCACACGACCCCACTGAGGTATCTGTCCTTCTGAGAACCCCCACTTTGTCTCAAACCCTGATGCTGTTAATAAAATATATTTGACAACGTCTCCCACTCTGCTTCACAAGTATTGGTTGGCCCTGAAATTCTTTTCCGCGTTGAACCCCTTTTCTGGGTTCAGCTTGAAGGGAGGCCACTAAATGTCTTGGGGGAACTCCTCGGGCCTTTGAGGGTGGCAGTGTGGAGCTGTGCGCCTGCCCCAAGAGTGCTGAGAAGATCGGAGATGTGTGTCTTCAACTGCGCGTGTAGAACTCAGTGTTCCATTACGGCATGATTTTTTTCCCCTGACGGCCTTAGGGAAGAGATCCCAGATGCAGAGGATGTGGTGCCTGGAATTTTCGCTCCGGAAACCATTTAGCAAAGGTAGTGTAAGGAGAAACTAAACTAAATGTGAAATGAGAAGACGGCCGAAAGGCGGGGAACGCTGGCCGTCCACCAAGGAACCATTTGTAATTCGGGATGATGGAATCTGCGGAGACATTTCTCCAAGCGTAAGCAACAGCAAAAGCATGCCCCTCGGGGGAACAAAGAGCAGGCTGGTGCTAACAGGGCTGTCCCTGGCAGGTGACCCAAGCAGCCAAGAAACCAAAGCTCACCGGGCTAGAGCAAGGGTGTCTGTTAACCTCTTCCTTTTGCACTCAGTTTACATAAACAGTTGTCAAGTCCCAGAACAAGGCCAAGAAAACAAAACCTGACAAAGCCACGAGCTAGGTAGCCGTGGCTGGCTTTTCGAAAGTTCTGGAGTCCGGCTTCCTCGCTGAGAGCTTTTGATTTACCGAGGGGGAACTTTTAAGAGGAAACAGATGTAATCGCAATGACTGCGACCCACGCCGTCAATTCATCCGGTTCTCAAAAAACAGTGACACGTGCATCTTCAGGGGACTCATTTGCTCTTCTCAATCTGCTGGAGGCCAAGTATGGAAGGCAAGAAGGATGCTGGAGAAGACACGTCTCCAGGATCCTGGTCCTTCATAGACCCCCCCCCCCCCCCCCGTGGCACGAAGAGCTCATCTGGAGGTAAACAATTCCAGCTTGGAAACTGGGACCTTCCAAAAACATACATTTACACACTCACACCCTTACACACATACTCAGACTCTCCCATACACACACATCCCCATGCTCACAATCACAGCTGTGAACTCTCATGTCCACTCTCTCCAACACATCTGTGCGCACATTCACACACGTACTCCCACACATGCACAGGTATTTTATCACACTCCCCGCCCCATACACACACACACAGTCACAAGCCCATACGGACCGGGACCACAGATGCTGGGAGGGTCTCAGCAGGCAGGTGTCCCCGGACTCCCAGATGAAGACTACGCTCCCCGATCGATGTCTTTTGAGGACTGAGGAGAAGGTGCCAACCCTTGGCAACTTGTGAGATTGAGCAAGGAGCTGGAGGAGATGCCCACCCTGATGTTGCCGTGCATTGTATTAGCTACAAACCCTGTGGGTGGCACCCGTGATCTTTACATTTCCTGGAAATTCTCTAGTTATCCAGTCTTTCAAGTGCCATTAACCTGACTTTTCAAAACAGTCTCTTATGTACAATAGAAATAAACACCCTCTCAAAGACAGTCCCTCTAACGTCCCAGTGAGTGGACAGTTTTAGACGAGACAAGTGGGCTGAGAAGATGCTTAAGGAGGAGAGAGTAAAGGCCACATTACACAGAACTACGCCACAGCTGGAAGGAAACTACGCCACAGCTGGAAGGAAACTACGCCACAGCTGGAAGGAAACATGTCCTCCGACCTAGCAGTGGTGAAGAAAAGCAAAGCGAAACGAAAAAAGGGTGAAATGAAATAAAATCCACAAGTTCAGTGAGTATGCGGTAATTTTCATGTTGCTCTTTGAGACTGTGACTGCTGATCCCAGTCCTCCATCAAACCCAGTACTGGAAATGCAGACTCAAGTCTGATTCCACCGTGAGCACAGACACATCCTAGCCCTGCCATCTTAAGGTGAGAAAGGCAAGAGAAAGGGAGGGAAACAGAAAAAAAGGCACATTCCTGTGTCTTGGTTTAGCATATATTAATATTACAGAGTCTAAGAGACCAATGGAAAAGAACACAAATTTAATAAAAACAGAGGAGGAGATATGTTAAGTAGGATATGTCTGTTTATGTGGGTGTGCATGTACTTATGTTTATGTATGTGCCCAATGTATGTATATGTATGTATGTATATGTGTACATGACTATGACATACATACATGACTGCATGTATATGCATTGTGAATCATGTTCATATGTACATGTGTATGAATGCGTACATGTGTGTGCATGTGTGCATATGTGTGCATGTATACATGTATGTGTGTGCATGTGTTTGCATGTGTGCACATTTGGATGTATGTATGTATATGCACATGTACAGCTGTGTATTATGAGCATATGTGTGTATGTGTGCACATGTGTGGGTGTATGTGAATGTGTCTCCTTATGCATATATGCATGTTATATATAAATGTGTATGTGTATCTATGTATATATTCAAATACATGTGTGTGTAAATGTGCATGTGTGTGCCTACGTGTGTTTGTGCTCAAGCACATGGAACAATTTGGTTGACAAGAGAACTGACATCATAAATCTGTGAGCAACAAACATATGTAAGAACTGATGCTCTCAGTAGGAAAGGATTAGACTGCCAACTGTCATCACAAAACCACCCTGCAGGTGGGTCAAAGATCCCATTAGAAGGGTGAAATCAAGCAGGAGCATGCAGTAAGGCAATCTGGAGATGGTAGGCTCCACGGAACCCATCAGAGGTGGTGTAACTCACCAGGGGAGAACACTGGGTACCACACGACCCCTCTAGCCTTCCCACCTTTCCTGATGATCAGAGATGTAGCCACCATCTGTGGCCGCCAGTGCCAAGCACAGGAAAGGCCAGCAGGGCACCTCTGGAGCAAGCAGCTGGGTCTGTGGCCGCGTACATTAGCTAGCAGAACCAGCCCTCAACGGGAGAGCCAGCCTCCAATGCTGTCTGAAGCAATTGCCAATCAGGGCGTCGGTTCTCTCTACTGCGTGACTGAGATGTGATATGGTTAAGTGTTCACCCAAGGTCACAACAATGAAAATGTAGTGAACTTTGCTACACCGATGATTTAGTTTGGGCTGTGCACTTAGACTCCCGTGGAGGAGACAAGATAAACATTACCGATGTCCAGATTGGAAACGTCTACAGAAATCGTAACATATGCTTTGCAGAGATAGAGACAGTTGTGTGACAAATGGCAATCTGCAGTGATCGTGCTTAATCCCACACAGAGGGTGATGGAAACCTACAGGAACTCAGAAGGACGAGCCTAAGACACACCCTGTCCTGTGAGCTCACCAGCCATCCTAAAGACCCACAGCTCACTGAGGACTCAGCATACAAAGAAGCCTCACCAACTGGCCTCCGCCCTTGGACCTCAGCTCACATTCATTTCCCGAAAGAAACCACATAGGTTAAATTAAGCCAGCAAATGGATATCCATCTGGGGACAGTTCATCAATGCTTCTTTGGAATATCTCCTCTAGTAGACTAGTCACCTTACCTCACATGTCACTTGGCAAATGCTCTCTGGTGTAGCACAGCCTTAAAAAATATTTTGGGGAGAGTTTTCAGATCATGGAGACCTAAGGAATGCTTCAACCCCATCATCCCCTGTTCCTGAGCATGGCCCCAGAGAGCGGCAGTAACTCCCCCTGGGGAACTGATGGAGATGAACTTCTTCAACCTCTATTGCAAACTCACTTAACTGGAGCTCAAGGGTGAAGGGCCCAGCAATGACCCCTAGCAACCCCCTGGCTGATTCTGCTGTGCTGGGAAATGCAAACTCTTCAAACATTCCAGAGACAAGAAGACCCTTCCTAAGGCCATTCAGTCCAGGGGAGACAAAACCGGGCATAAAACATCTGCTTACTCTTTCTCAATCAAATATCCCTCTACTAAGTCGGAGGGCTAGATAATAACCCTCTACATAATAGAATTCTGGGCCATTCGCAGGCTCACCGATGGAATTATTGGGTTGTCTCTTGTTCTTTTTCCTCGTCTCTCCGTGCATTGATCTGAATCCCATTGCAGGTCGAGACTTTTGGGAGAAAGAACCAATTCATGGCTAAGACAGACGATACCATTGGCACAATGGGGCCCCTAATACTTTATTCCTATAGAATATGTAGCACATGTGATGTGTTCCAGCCCACACTGGAGTCTTTACCATGTACATCTCCACTAGAATGTGTACCTCTCGGGACAATGACACATTTTTTTTTCACTTAAACATCCCACTGGGGGCTGCAGAGACAGCTTCAGGATTAAAAGCACTGGATGCTCTTCCAGAGGACCCAGGGTCATCTCCAAATACCCACTTGGCATCTCACGACTTTCTGTAACTCCAGTCCCAGAGGATCCAATGCACCCTTCTGGTTGCTGTGTGTACAGGCACGCAGGCAGGTACAACACCCATACACATAAACATAACTAATGTCTCACTGCTTAAGAGTACACTGACTGTCACCTGGGTGGGCTGGCAGACGAAAGTCAACCCACTCGAGAAAATAAAGGAATTTAAATTTGATGTTTTTATTGCTTAGACTCCGGATATGTCTATATTCATCTATGTCATAAGCTATGGAAACACTTAGACTTCATTCTTCATTCCAACTCAGCAGGTATTGTGCTCCTTGCCTGTCTAGTTATATGTTTGTTTGTTTCCTGAGAAAAATCCATGGTAAATATGTCACGGTTCGGCCACTCAACTTTGCCTCTTGAACACAAAAGAATCCATAGACACAGTGGGTAAGTAATGGTGTTTAATCAAATGCAACTTTTTTTATATAAACTATGACTAAGTCAGATTAGGCGTGGGACACAATCTCCTGATCAAAATCAAAAGAGCATACAACTATTAATGGCTTCCAGTTAGAAAGCAAATTCATCTGATGGGGATGGACGATCCAGTCTACAGAGGGTCCTTGAATATTTGCTACTTAAACTATCCTCATCATAAAAAAGGGATGTGCCCTGGTAGGTAGCCTTGGTTGCAAAGGCCAAACCTTCCTTTCTTTCATCTCCGAGTCGGTCAACATCAAGTACATTTCCATCTTCTCTTTTCTGCAAGATGCTAAGACCTCCTCATGATGGGTGAAGTCCGCCTTTGTTGTTTCTTTTCTGCCCTAATGGCTGAGGGCAAGGCGGATGGTACTGATTTTCTTTATCAAGTGCAAGTTTACTTTGGCACCTTCAAGTAGGTTTTAACACACAAAAGAACATATGACTTTCTATTGCCATTTTTTTTAAGGAAGAGGACTTCCTTTGAGATCATAGCCAGGGAAAGACATCCTAGTCACTAACCATGCTGTGTGGTCCCATGGACCTCGGGCAGCTGCCTGGAACAAGGATAAATCATTTGGTCCTTTGGACAGGGAAGGAGAAAAGGCAGCCAGGAGCCGAATGTCACCTCGAAATTCCTCTCCATTGCTGGGATCCTGGCTATTGTTATTGGCACTCGCTTTTCCAACGGAGAATGAAATATTTCTTCACTGTTGGTGTCTCAGCTGACTTTACTTTTCCTTCCTTTCTTCCTTTCTTTCTTCTTTTTTTTTCTTTCTTTCATTGGTGACTTTTATGAACCGAGAACAGATTTCTGTTTCTGGCCACCGCCTTTTATTACGAGATCACAACGAGAGCTGGAGAAGTAGGCTAACTCCAGAGCGCGACTCCCCTCCTCTGCAGACCATCCCTGCAAATGAGTCACACGCGGAGCACGAGGACGCTGAAGAGACACTTCACCTCCGCTCACGGTCAGCCCTTATGGTTTGTTGGTTTGTTTGTTTGTTCTCAACTAAAAACTAGCCCGTACACCCACTGGCTTCTTCTCATCGCCCACATCGTGGCCATTTATTTACTTCTGATAAATGTATCTCCTTATTTATTTTGGAGATGGGGGTCCCACGTATCTCAGGCTGGCCTGGCTATGTAGCTGAGGCTGACCTTTAACTCCAGGATGCTCGGATTCCAGGCGTGGACCGTCACTAAGGGTTTATAAGGTGCAGGGGACAGAACGGAGAGGTCTGTGCGTGCTAGCCAAACATTCTAGCCACCGAGACATCTCCAGCCTCCAGGATTATAACACGGGAGAGGAAGGCACCCCTGGTCCCTTTGGCAGAAGTGATGAGTACACACTTACATAGAGGGACCGATGCCACGAGTTTGAACTGCATCTACTTCTCCAAACGCCGAGACAGTCAATGAAGTAACAGTCATGAAAACATCTGGCATCTTACAAACGTTTTAATTTTTCCCCTCCACCATTTTGAGACCTCAACTACTATAAATCAGAATATTTGACAGAGTTGGGTCATGTTTTATGGATTAAGGGAAAAAGAATGGAAAAGGATCTCTAAAAAACAAGCCCTTCTAAGATTAAGGCTTTAAATACTGTCCAAAGCTTATTGTTTCTCAACAACCCTCCAAAGGATCATCAAAGATAAGCAGACAGTTTGGACTGCTACAAAGATCTGTCAGAAGGAACTGGGGCTGCAGTCTGATGGTAGACGATAGCTTAGCAGGCACCAAGCCCTGGGCTTGATTATCAGTATGGCAAGGAGAAAAGAATTCTTTAGCTAGTAGTGCACACCATAAGCTAAGCCTATAAGAGGCTAAGGCAGAGGACCTCCAGTTCTATGTCAGCTTGGACTGCACCGTGAGTTTTAGGCTAACTTGAACTACACACTTTCCCATCATGCTCTCTGTGTCCATCTCTCTCCCATACATGTGCATATACCATTACCACCATCACCACCAAGGAATTTTTTTCTAGCTTACATCTCAGCTTTCCATCTCTTGGGTCCATTTTGACTACCTATGGTTTTCTCTCTGTTCCACAACAGAAAAGTATAATTGAAGGAATATATTAACTCCAAGTAGGAAAGAGAGCGAATAATGACCTAAAGATACCCTGAACTTCTGAAGCCTGAGAGCATGTGGCTTGTAAACCAGGGAGCACCCAGGTGCCTAACGAAGAAGCATGAGTCTTTAGCCGTGAGTAGTCGAGGCAGGATGGGGGGATGGAAGAAGCCAACGGAGAACAGGGTCACGAGCACAGGATGTAGTGACGTCTCAGCTGGGCAAGTAAAGAAGATCCCTTCTTTCAGAAAGGAACTTTGAGGGGCTGGCCCTGTTAAATGGCATCTTCACTGCAGTTCTTCTCTTCAAAGACACGGTTAGTTTCTCTAAACACGTCTGCATTGTCGTAACGGCATCAAGTTCACAGTGTATCAGAGTAACAGAAAGCGAACCCACTGGCTATTTCTAATATAAGTATGGCCCTACAGCTTTAGTACCAAAGACAAATGCCGTCCGCAACTCACCAGTGAAGATTCTACAACAAGGCCCATTCCCAAGGTGTGCAAGGTCAGACTCCGCAGCCCAAACCCTTAAACCAAGACTTTAAAGGTTTATTTTCAATTGTGCGAATGTGCACACATGAACACTGTGCTCACGGCCGCCAGAGGCAGCGGATCCCAGAAGCTGGAGTTAGAGGTGCTTGATAAATACTCATCGAGTCTGGGTTCTCTGCCAGAGCGGGGTGCTCTCCAGCCCGATTTTCGGTCAAGTAAGACTGAAAATCATGAAAGTTGCGACATGGGGGTGGGGTATGGGGGTGGGGAGATGGTCATGTCTTACAGTTAAAACAGGAAGCTTCCAGAACTACTAAAACATGAGCCATGATATTGCCCAAGGGAATAAAGCCGTTCGTCAAGACTGAATCAAGTCACAATCACAAGAGAATATAAACTCTAATGTCAACTTTCAAGATAGCTCAGTACATTCATTTCTTCTAGGTGGCCAGCCAGATCTATCTGCCACCTCCCTGCGTCCCACTCTTGGCCATATCTAGGGGAGGAGCATAACAATCTGTGTCCTTCAAACATCTTAGAAGTGCATGTAGTATCGAGCCCCAGGGAGCCCCAACGAGAGGCACCGACTTTGACAGAGTCTTACCGGCAAATGGCTTCTTACCCAAGAACTGAAAATATGAATCACACAACAGTAAGAATGTATCCCAGCTGCATGACCAACAAAGCAAAACCAGTAGACAATAAATGAATCACTGCTACTTTTTAAGGGGGAAAAAAAAGTGATCAGGGGGCTGGAGAGATGGATGGCTCAGTGGTTAAGAGCACTGACTGCTCTTCCGAAGGTCCCGAGTTCAAATCCCAGCAACCACATGGTGGCTCACAACACTCCGTAACAAGATCTGACGCCCTCTTCTGGAAGGTCTGAAGACAGCTGCAGTGTTCTTACATATAATAAATAAATCTTTAAAAAAAGATTCCATAGACAATGAGGTTTTCTTCCTACTCTCCTTCCCCAAGATAGCTCTGTTATCCCTGGATAGCTGTCTGGTTTTTTAAAACAAATCGTAAAAAGTACACTTTACATTGGCCATTGAACTAAGACAAAAACTGTTTTTTGTTTTAAAATACCTATTCTAAAAAAAAAAAAAAAAAAAAAAAAAAAGGCCATTATCTTTTAACAACTATATAGCTACTTTGTGTTTTGGCTAAAAAAGTGGAGCTAGGAGGCAGAAACCTGAGGGGGTGGTGCCAAAGCCCAAACTCCCCCTGGAGATTAGGAGGGGCCGCGATACCATCTACTGCTGCCACCAATGTGTAAAGTTTTTCTACGGTTAAAAAAAAGAAAAAAGTCCGCCGATAAACAATGGAAATAATACAACCCAGCCCGATATCGTTACTCAATTTAAGAGTTCACTTATAATTGTAATTTTAGTAAGCCCTTAAAATGATTTTACAGTATCTGCCCACATCGTACTTTGAATAAGCTACATTTTTGCCTTCGTTTATTGGGGTAACATGAGGATGAAAGGAATTTTTGTGGCATGAATATTTCACGGTATATCTGATACTTGGTACTTGGGCTAAGTTTTGTTGCCATGGAGACCATCTAGGAGAAACCATTCAAATGCCAGAACTTCAAACCCATTTAAAACAGTGCCTTTAACTCTGGTTTCATTTATAACTTGGAAATCGGGGCTGTAGTAAAACCATTTATTTTTACAACAATGTATAACCCATCTGCTTTAAAAAAAAAAAAAAAGTATGGATGACTTTTTGAAAAGTCCCGAATTACCTTTCCATGAAAAAGATTCTGATATAACCTGGGGGATTCGGCTGCCTAGCAGGTAGCCATGGAAACAGGAATACACACTGTGCTGGCTCTCAAGCTAATAGGACAAAACCATAGCTGAGGACTCAGATTCATATTCTGCAGATGCGTTTGAAAAATCTACCTTTGAGATTGAAAGTCAGTCAATTTTGTCTCTTTCTTTAGCCTTAGCTGTGGATTATCATCAATATACATGCATATATATATATATATATATATATATACACATATATATACATGCATATATAAGTGTGTATATATATATATATAATTTTTAATTTTTTTTAAATTCCAGTATGCAGAAAGACCGCATAGTGCTCTAAATACACAAATTCGAAGCAGAGCGATGAACAAGGCCTGGGTCCCCAGTCAGAGGGAACCCTGTGCACACCTAACCAGCCCGAGTCTTCACGCTCTCCTCATGAATGACCACAGCAGGACTGACTGAGTGACCTGGAGATCCAACTCTTACAGAAAAACTCCTACCTGGCTTGGCCCCGAGCTGCCTTACGTTAAAACTCCTTCCAGCCCCTCCTGCCCACGGACCCCGCATCCCTAACCATGCATGTGCCTCCTGAGCCTGCCCAGCCGCACGCGCCTCTCGGGAGTGCCCGTCCCCCTTGTCGGCCTAAGAGAAATGAATTCTTTGTACAGGCTAGTTCCATCTTCCACGACAGGTACCGTCTGCACTAATATACCATTGTTACTCCTGCTCATAGTGTGCATTTGACATTTGTTTTAAGCCTCTCAAAGCAGTCGGGTGTCTGGACCGCCTCCCCAGGATAACAGCACCCATTTCGGGCCGGGTGGCTTTTGTCTGGCAAGAGTCCTCCCTTGAACTTGGATGAAAATAATAGATGAAAGAATATTTTTTTAAAAAAACAAAAGCAACATTGATCATCATGGATCAATATTTAATAACACCAAACTACAAATCTTTAAGCAGATCAAGCCAAACAATGTAAGGCATACTATTATGGAAATTAAAAAAAAAAATGTTTAAGTCACCTACGAGCCTTGTGCCAGGTGTTAAACAACTCACCAACGGCAGAGATGAATTACTTTGTAAAGCATGGAGGAGCTGAGTTCAAACTTCCAGGACACGTTTGTCTGTAACACTAGAAATTAGCAGGTAGAGACAGGTAGATGCCCAGAGCGCCCTGTATAGCCAGCCTCGCCCAGTCAGTGAGCTGTGGATTCAGTGAGAGACCCCGTCTCAAAAGGTAAGATGGCATGCAGTTAGAGGAAGACATCGGACATCCACTTTTGCACACACCCCCATGTGTGCACATATAAGTAAAACAGTTCTTTAAAGAGGTAAACAACTCCTGAGCATCCTACGATGCATTAATTCTCACGGATACTTAAGTCATGTCAAGAAATCCTTATGATACTCTACAAGAGCCAGAGAGTACGCTACTCTCTAAAGAAAAGGATTAGAAAGTATTTCCCTAGAATTTTTTCCCCTAGATTTCTATCCTATGTATGAAATAGGATCTGACCTGGGTGTGAAGAATAATTGAATTTAGGGGGATAAAAAAAATCCCCGAAATGTTAAAGTGACTCTTCCAGTTGTAGTGGAAATCAACAGAGAACCTTTTTTAAAGCCACAATAAACATGAAATGCTCAGCCTTTAATGATCCCTTTTATAAGGAAAAAGGTTAAAGGTTTTTTGTTTGTTTGTTTGTCTGTTTGTTTTGTCAAATCCCCAAACGTATCTCCCACTTTGCAGTATGTAACCACTGGTGAACGTCTCTTCTCCTACCTCGTGGCATCCATTCACTCCCACGAGAGCTAAGCAGCCAAGACCATCTCCCACTCCCTGTGGCACCCACATCAAGGGCAAGCGGCAGCCGGGATCATTCAAAACTCTAGCCTCGAGCTCGAAACTGATCAGTCCCAATAGCTAAAGGGCATTGTGGAAATGGGGAGTGTGCGTTTAAAATACACGAGTTGTCTTAAAGGCTTTATAATTCTTGGACAACGCAGTCAACTGTTGTTGTTGTTGTTTTTTTAAGTCTCAGTTCACCGGTTGGTAAGGTGGGGATATAATGTGGCTCTGTAAAAGAAATGTTATTGAAATTAAAGCAAGTGTCAAAGCCAGTGTGGCAGTACATGCCTGTAATTCCAGCAGCTGGGAGGCCCAGAAAGGCTATCAGAGTGTGTGTATGCATATGTCCGTCTGTGTGTGCGTGCATGAATGTTTTTGTCTGTGCACATGTGTCTACATGCATGCTTGTACATACATATATATAATATATAACATATATAATATATATAATATATAACATGTATAATATAATATATAACATATATAATATATAACACATATATACTATATATGTTTATTTATATATATGTATATATATACATATATATATATATATATAAACTTTAACTAATACCATTTGAAATACCCTCTGAGGCTGGACAGATAGCTCAGCAGCTAAGAGCCCTTGCTGCTCCTGGAGAAGACCCAAGGTAGTTGGACAGCAGCCAAGATCACTCCAATCTGCCAGGTCTCTCTCTCTCTCTCTCTCTCTAGCCCCAGGCTCTAAATTGATTAATCCCAACAGGTAAAGGCTATAGGCCCACAACTGCTGGTAACTTCTGCTCCAGAAGATCTGATGCCTTCTTTGGGCCTCAAAGAATCGCATGTGTGGATTAACATAAAGGCTTACACACATCCTTACACACAAATAAGAATATACCTTAGAGCAAGAAATACTTCTCTATTGCTCTTTTGGGGATCGAAGGAATATTTGAGCCAATTAAGGGTCATAAAGATACATAGCTAGAACAAAAATCTCTTGTCTATCCTCTCCATCAAATGTAGCTGGACAGCAAGCTTCTCTTAAAAAGCAATAAGTGAAATTTTCTTTCAAAAGCCAACACCTGTTACAAAACAGAAACTGTATTTCAGGGACTATCACAGGGGTGCATTTCGTGCTGTATCATATACAACTCTGTGAATATTAATTCAGATCTCTTCTACAGCACATTAATGTTGCCGGTAGACACCTACTCCGTCCAGTCCACGTCTCATCTGACCTGGATCAGACACGCTTCCGTCCATCCGCTCTCTGATCATTTACTGAGAAATCTTCCTGTATATGCAGGCAAGGCCCGCCCTCCAGGCAAAGTACAAATTCTTACAAGATCCACGGCCTTCTCATTTGTCCACGATGCTTTTCCAGCATCTACACTACGCCTCAATTTCAAGCCACTCCTGCAGAATGCTGGGATGGCTTTCACATTGCAATTTGTTAGGATCAATGAGGCATGTGGGCCTTCTAGGGTCCAGCTTGTCACGTGCCACTCCCCCCCACCCCCGTTTATAAAAAGCCACACCCATCCCTATCTCCATTAGGAAAACAGTTTATCTCTCAAAGCCAACTTGAGTCTCGTTCCTCCGTAAGTCCTTCCAGAATGAGCTGGTCAACTCTTCGAGAGGACTCCTGCAGCTCTTTGGTTCTCAGTTCTGTCCTGGTGAGATACTGAAATCTGGAGACAAGGGCTGGAGAGATGGCTTCACGGTTAACAGCACTTGTTGCTCTTAAAGAGGACACAGCCTTGGTTCCCAGTACCCATATGGTAGCTTACAGCCTTTAGCTGTTGCATTTCCAGGGGATCTGATGACCTTTTCTGACCTCCACAGGCACCAGGCACATGTGTGGTACACATACAGGCATGTAGGCAAAACACTCATATGTGTGTGTGTGTGTGTGTGTGTGTGTGTGTGTGTGTGTGTAATAAATTTAAAAGAACTTAAAAAAAAACTTGGGAACAAAAACGGAGAGGTCAAAAATTTAGAAGCTATTAATTCCTAAAACATTCATGAGCCAAATCCTAGCCGTTCTATGTGTTCTTTTGACTAAATACATGATACACTTGCTCATGTACATGCACACACGCACGCACACAAATCAGATCCAGGAAAATGTGGGAACCAAAAAAAAAAAAAAAAAAAAAAAAAACAAAACCTTCAGCCCAAATAAACTGAGAAACATCCAGCTTACCCAGATGAATCAGACACGGCCTCATTTTAAAATACCTGACGGTGCCTGGACCACTCTTAAATGTCAAACGAATTTCAGAGGGCGGCCAACAACATTTTAAGCCTCTTGTAAGTTTCCAAAATATAATTATAAATTTATAAGTCCCCTTCTTCATACATGCGCAAAAACTTTTAGAATTCAATGGGGAAATAAGCCTTCATCTAAAAAAAAAAAAAAAAAAAAAAAACTTAACTTGGAAATTGGAAAATAAAAATGCACGCTATTTCCAGGCAGCGGTCATCTTAATAATAGCTACCATTCCTTGAGAATATGTTGCCAAAACTGCACTTGGGCCCTCCCTCCCTGGAAGTCTTCTCTGCAATCCCCAAGCCATCCTAGGGAGGGAGCCGATTAAAGATAAGAAGTAACTGCAGCTAAAAGTCATCAGGCTGGGGTTCAAGGCTGGTCTTCTGCTTCTACCAACCCCACACACCCCCTACAAGTTAGACTGCACCACCAGAAAGCCAGGCGGGTGACTTCTCCACAGAGAGAATGACAAGCCTCCTCAGACCACTAAAGTCTGAGATGTGATCTGTTTTGCCCAGGGGAAACTGTCAGCCACCCACCTGAGGTTTACACCCAATGCCCCACAGGGCCGATGAACTCATGAGTATTCTAATTTCTAATTAATTAGACAGAAATCACACAATCTCTTTGGGAAAAGATAAAAATGCGTGTGTAGAAGCGCAGTTCGAATAGAAATACATTAAAAAAAAAAAATAAACAAAACTGCAAATTCCAGTTAGATCAGTTCTAACTACGGTCTCTTGGGCTACAATGTATCAATTTTGATATCAATAGCAAAAACGAGAGTATGCAAATTCCTGAGAATTATCAGAGAAAAACTGTTTCTGCAAGGAAGGTATAAAAGCGTGGCACATGGGTTTTATGATCCTAACTCTGCTTCCTCTACTTGCTCTGTTACATCAAGGATCTTTATGTAGCTTACCACAGAGAGAC
The DNA here is from genome assembly GCA_964023405.1 of Apodemus agrarius. Taxonomy (NCBI): domain Eukaryota; kingdom Metazoa; phylum Chordata; class Mammalia; order Rodentia; family Muridae; genus Apodemus; species Apodemus agrarius. The sequence goes on along the minus strand of OZ030025.1, from coordinate 17,655,673 downwards.
ACGTGAATTCAGTTTTCCCCAGCACCGTCCCACTCACCTCCCGCCTAGAATTTGGTAACCTAAGCATAATGCAATCTGCTAAGTCTTCTACGAGGATGACCTGGAGTTAGCTACCTCACAAATACAGGTTTATCTCCACTCACGCAATGTGTGTTTATTGAAAATGGACACACCTTTTGATGTCTCTTCCCCCCCCCTTTTTTTTTTTTCAGTTTCTAACATTGCACCCATAAAGCACTGGGCAGCCCAGGGAAAGATGCTGGGTTGCCGATCCTCACATTTAGGGATACAGTCTTCCCTCCGCTCTCAGATACTTGCTTGGTTTTTCGCAGAATAAGAAACAACAGTCCACGGATTCTGACGTACGGCTCGTTAAAGCGGTTGTTGAACTGGATTATAGGAATATCGAGTTGCCTGTGCTGGTTTGAAGGCTGGGAACTTCCTTGAAACTTGGCGACAGACAATCCTGTAGTCTAGCCTGTGATAAGGCCCTTTTCTGGGTATCTACAATGCGCTATTCCCTCTGGGAAACATGGTGGGACCACGCACCACTCAGCCTCCTCTAGCGTCCAGTGCCCCAGACGAGGAGGACAGTAAGTTACTAAAAGAACAGATGCAGCTGGCTTCATCTCTGCAGAATAAAAAATTTAGAACCCAGAGCTTTCCTGGAGGCATGAACAGGAGTAATGAAGCAGGAGAAAACAGCAGAGGAGAGTTTCATGAGAGTCTGAGTTTGCAGGGAGAAGTCAGGCACAGCTGAAGAAAACATCCCTTCTGCATCAAAGGCCTCTTCCCAGAAGATCCAGGGAGCACTGTTGGCCTCCTAGAGGACTCAGGGACTCAGATTCCCCCACAGGACCTGGCCCTTCCTCCCAGCATGAGAACCCTGAGCTCCCAGCATGCTCTGCTTCCCTTGGAGTTGGATGCTTGGCAGCTGGCTGCATCCCTTTGACCAGTTCTGCTTAGCTCTGTCTCCCCTTGCAGGTGTGGACCTCTAGGTCTTCGTCACCACATGCTGTACATAAAGTGCTGGAAGGGTCCTTCCAGTAGTCTGGGATCTGAGGTGGGCTTGAAGAAGTTGGAAAGGCAGGCAGAGGCAAGTTCGTTCCAGGCCTTATCTGGACTCAGTGTAGGAGTTTAAAGAAAAGTGTAGGGCCATCACTAATAACCTCTTTATAGATGAGCTCACGAAAAAAAGAAAAGAAAAAAAAAGAAAAGAAAAGAAAAGAAAAGAAACAGGGAAACATAAACAGGGAAACACAGGGAAAGGAAAACATGGCTATAGAACCCCTGGCCTTACAGCCTGGTGCGCTCCTGTGATGTCCAAATACCAGAGAACAGGGGAGTGTTCCTTTAAACACACTAATATGAAATCAGCAGAACCCAAATGTGGTAGTTTGAATACGCTTGGCCCAGGAGCTGCACTATTAGGCGGTGTGGTCTTGTTGGAATAGGTGTGTTACTGTGGGTGTGGGCTTTAAGACCCTTCTCTTAGCTGCCTGGAAGCCAGTTTTTCTCCCATTTGCCTTCAGATGAAGATGTAGAACTCTCAGCCCCCCCCCTTACACCATACCTGCTTGGATGCTGCCATGCTTCCCATAATGGAATGAACCTCTGAACCTGTAAGTCAACCCCACTGAAATGTCCTTAAAAGACTTGCATTGGTCATGGTGTCTGTCACAGTAGTAAAACCATAACTTAGACACTAAGGGTGAAACACAGCCCATGAGACTCTGGTTGCTGGGGATGGGGGTAGTAAATTATCTTACTCTTCTATTGCTGTGACAAAACACCATGACCAAAGTAACTTATAAAAAAAAGCATTTAATTTGAAGGCTTATCATTCCAGAAGTTTAGAGTCTGTGACCATCACGGTAAGGAGCATGGTAGCAGGCGGACAGGCATGGTGCTGGAACAGTAGCTGAGAGTTCACATCTGATCCACAAGTACAAGGCATGGAGAGAGTGAGCTAACTGGAAATGACATGAGTTTTAGAAACCTCAAAGTCCACGCCCAGTGACACACCTTATCCAACATGGCCACACTGCTTGATCCTTCCCAAACAGTTCCATTAACTGGGGACAAAGCATCCAATACATATATACCTGTGGGGGTGATTCTCATTCAAACCACTTAAATTCTTTCACACAATAAGAGCCTACCAATTTAACACGCCACATGTGAAATAAAAGTCCTACCAGAGGTGAGCTAGAGAGATGGCCCAGGGGTTAAGTGTACCAGCTGTTCTCCCAAAGGATCTAGGTTCACCTCCCAGCACCAACATGGAGGCTCAGAATTATCTGGAACTTCAATTCCAGGACAGCCAGTACCCTCTTCTGGCCCTCTGGGCAGTGCATGCATGTAATGCATATACATATATGCAAGCAAAATGCTAATACACATAAAGGAATAATAAATCTAAAGAACAAAAATATACATATTATAGGCATGTATGTACATATATACACATAATTGTATACAAATACATGGGTGGGGTTCATTATGTGTGTATGTATGTATGCATATGTGTATGTATATGTGTATGCATGTGTGTGAGCATGTATGCATGTGTATGTGTGTGCATGTGTACATGAGTGTGCACGAGCATGTGTATGTGTGTGCAGGTGTGAGAGTGTGTGTGTATGCATGTATATGTGTGTGTGTGTATGTGTGTGTGTACGTCTATGTGTGTACACCATGATCCATAAGTGTAGGTAAGAGGGCAACTTTTCTAAGTTGGCTCTCTTCTTCAGCCATGGGGCCTCAGGACCAAACTCAAGATATTAGCACTGTAAACACATGTTTTCACCTACTGAGCTACCTTGCTAGTTCAAAACATCTATTTTCTGTAACAATTTATTTTTATTCATTATTTATGGCTATATGTTCTCGATGTAGGCGCTAGGAACAAACATCAGGTCCTCTGGATAAATAAGGAGTGCTCCTCACCTCTGAGTCATCTCTCTAGTCCTACAAAATCCATTTAAAATGGAGGTCTCACTTCCAGACATATCTGGTCAAGAAGAAGGAATTCTTTGGAAGGGAAAAAACAACAACAGGCACAGCAAATGGGAAGAACAGAGATGCCTGAGTTACTGGCATCGGTAGTGTTCTAAATGAGAATGACCCCCATAGGTTTATATATCTGCATGTTTAGTAGCCAATTACTGGAACTGTTTGGGAAGGATTAGGGGGTGTGGCCTTGTCAGAAGAGGTATGTCATTCACAGTAGGCTTTAAGGTTTTAAAAGCCCATGTCTTAAAATCATCCAACCAGACCCTCCAGAACTCCCAGAGACTAAACCACCAACCAAAAAGTATGCATGAAGGGACCCATGGCTCCAGCTGCATATGTAGCAAAGGATGGCCTTGTTGGGCATCAATGGGAGGAGAGGCCCTTGGTCCTGTGAAGACTTGTTGCCCCTGTGTAGGAGAATGAATGTCATGGCAGAGAGGTGGGAGTAGGTGGGTGGAGGAACACCCTCATAGAAGCAGGGGGAGAGGAGATGGGATGGAGGTTTCTGGAGGGGGGGCAGGAAAGGGGATAACATTTAAAATGTAAATAAAGAAAATATCCATTTAAACAAAAAGCCCATGTTGTAGTTGGGTTTTATTGCTATGAAGAGACACCAAGACCACAACTCTTACAAAGGAAAGCATTTAACCAGGGCCGCCTTACAGTTCAGAGGTTTCTTCCATTGCCATTATGGGAAGAAGCATGGCCACATGCAGGCAGGCATGATGCTGGAGAAGGAGTTTTACATCTGGATTGGTAGGCAACAGGAAGAGAAAGGAGAGACACTGGGCCTGGCTTGAGCATCTGAAACCACAAAGTCCACCCCCAGTGACACACTTCCTCCAGCAAGGCCACACCTCTAAATAGTGCCACTCCCTGTGGGCCTATGGGGGCCCCCTGTCCTTTAAATCACCACTGGTCCACCAGGACCAGTCTCTGTCTGCCGCCTGCTGATGAGGATGCAGGCTCTCAGCTCCTGCTCCAATACCTTGGCCTGCTTGCTCCCATGATGACCGTGGCCTAACTCTCCTAAACTATAAGCAAGCCCCCAATGAGATGCTTCCCTTTTTAAGTTACCTTGGTCATGATGTCTCTTCACAGCAACAGAACAGTAACTACAACAGCATCCTAGGGAGATAGCAAGATGGCTGGCAAAGATGTGGTTGAGGGAGGCACAACCTTCTGGGGGTGCTCTTGAGCTCCCCCATCAAAGAAATATTAAATACAGAAAGCAGTTCTGAAGTCAGCTGTCTCCACAGCAGCAGCAGGCTGCCCTCTGGCTTCCCAGGCCAGCCTCCCTCTCTCCACTCCCCCGCCAATGACTGCACAGAGACAGGTTATGATCCCCTCATTGCTGCCAGAATTAGGTTTATTCTGGCAAGATGGCTTTTGCCCAGCCCTCCTACAGGGCAGCGAAGGCGTAGTCACACCCTCACTGTGGTCTGAGGCTTTCCCGTCCCTTGTACCCACAGGCATGCTTGAGCTTCCACAGGAGGAAGACCTGGATTGTGAGGGTTGAACCAGGCCAGCCTGCTTCTTTCCCAGGTATCCCTCAACAGACGATGACGCGCCACAGGAAGAATGGAAGGCACTTTGTAAAAGTACTTGATAAAAAAAGATGGCAAGCCGCCGGGCAGTGGTGGCGCACGCCTGTAATCCCAGCACTCGGGAGGCAGAGGCAGGGGGATTTCTGAGTTCGAGGCCAGCCTGGTCTACAGAGTGAGTTCCAGGACAGCCAGGGCTACACAGAGAAACCCTGTCTCGAAAAAACAAAACAAAACAAAACAAAAAGATGGCAAGCCAAAGAGAAATAGGCGTGAAGCGGGAACGCAGAACAGAGTTATGGGTTTAGGACGGACACCCTGTACTCACTTGGGGATGAGCTTAAGGACATGGTAAAGATGAGCAGGGTTAATTCCTCTAATCTAGGGACCTTGGGGAACTAAGAGCGAGCAGTCTGAGGCATAGATGAGACTTCCATGAAGTTCTTTGATGCTCAAACTGTCTATTGATGAGGCTGATTTTACCACTTCAGTAGGAAAGTCACGGAGGAGGCCGTCAGGGCATGTGGGCTTTAGACTTTAGCTATCGTATCAGCTTCAGTACCCACTGAAGCATTTCTGGAATGGCCACGCCTTTCAGCTCTCAATCTGGATCAAGGGACAGTGTTCCCCTTCTGACCGCGAGGCTGCTCTCCAGAACAGCAATGGCAGTCTCTCGTCGGCTCAGAAGAAATGTTTATTTTGTAGTACTTTTTTCCTATCTGTTAATATCCGTGAAGTGCAAGTAACCCCGATCCCTTCTTTGCATGTACACAAAGCACAGGAGAAAGAGGACACCTGAAGTGGAAACTTCCAGTTTCTTCGGAAAGTCGGCTATGTCGGATGATGTTTTACTGGGGCGCATGGGGGAAGGATGTTTTGCTATAGCAGACTCGTGAAAGGACGTACGTTCAGAAGGAATATAAACATGACTCCATAGGCAGTGGGAGCTCAGGCGCTGGTTCGCTTTGCTCTGCCTTGCTATCCTTGGCTAAGGACACACATGTATTGATTCGCCTTACATTGCGTCATTGAGCTCTACTTGTGGTAACACCGCCATTGAGAAAAACTCGCCCAAGAACTGCTTGGGAGGTTCCTGAGTTTCTCGTGGTGTCTGCCTGCCTAGAGGACTGGTCTGCAACTGCTGATTCATATTTGGTGTTTGCTATGGGACTGAACTGTTGACACGGATTAAGCTTGCCCCCAAAAGAACTATTGCAAAACAGGTCCACCTTCCCCATATCCTAATAACGTTTCTCTTCCGCTACTTCTGCTGGGTGGTGGGCAAGAGGAGAGGTTAAATATTTATTATAATAGGCTGTAAAAAAAATATATGACTACAGGCACCGTCACAAGACTTTTAACAGTGTGTAGCATGTGGCCCCCAAGGACATCTGCACTCAAGAGATGCTGCTTTCCACCAGCTTGATCCAGAAGAAGAAAATCAGACCTTCCCTGGTGCCATCCAGACAGGAGACCGTTCCCAAGCAAAACCCTGCTCCAGTGGAGACAATAGCCAGGAGCTCGAGAAGAACACTGTCAGGATGTCCTCACCAGGACAGCACATGCATAAAACGAACTGCTTTTGTAGATTTTTTCTTCTTCTTCTTAAAAAGGAAAGAGTGCGCCAGCAGGATAGTTCAGCCAGGATAGTTCAGGCTTGCCATGTTAGCCTGATGATGTGAGTTCCATACTTGGGAGCCATGTAAAGGTGGGAGGAGAGAACAGACTCCAGAGTTGTCGCCTAACCTTCCCAGTGTCTTCACACCTGTGCTTGGGGGGGGCAAGGAGTGGGAGAGGGGAGGAGGAGGAGGAGGAGGAGGAGGAGGAGGAAGAGGAGGAAGAGGAGGAGGAGGAAGGAAGGAAGGAAGGAAGGAAGGAAGGAAGGAAGGAAGGAAATTTTAAATTGGCAACCAACTTACCTCAAATTAAGATAGGTATACCTCAGCCTATCACTATATTTGAAGTATAATATTTTTATTAATTCCTTGGAAATCTCATGTAATATATTTTGATTACAGTCACCCCTGACTCCTCCTACTAACTCCTCTCAGATTCAACCCAGGCCCCCCATCCCACTTCACGATGTACAGACACAGACACAGACACAGATGACACAGAGATACAGATCTATATCACCGATTTGTGCTGTTCATTGTTCATACAATCATGGGAATGGGGCATTCCCCGGAGCGTGGGCTACCGGCCAGAAGCCACACCCTTAATGAAAGTTGACTCCATCCATTTTGGAAGCTATCAATTATCAATAGCTCCTCAGGTGGGGTGGAAGCTAGTAAGGCCTTCCTCACTCCATGCTAGATTGATCTTGTGCAGATCTTGTATAGGTAATGATCTTGTGCAGATCTTGTATAGGTAACCAGAGATGCTGTGAGTTCATGACCATTTCCAGAGATGTTGTTTGACTCTGGTCCTTTCTGACCTCTGGCTATTACGGATTCCAATCCCCTCTTCTGGGATACTCTCTGAGCCTTGGGAGGAGGGGTATGATACAGATGTCCTATTTATAGCTGAGGACTCCACAGATACTAGCCCCTGCACTTTGACCAGTCACCCTTACCCGGTTCTTTCATTTACCTTTTCCTGAACAGCTACTGTGATTTATTCCCCATAGAACTGGAATTTCCACGGCCCTAGGGAGGGAATGCAGTCTTCCCCAGATCCGTTTGACAGACAGAGAAACCAGACCCCCTGGCAGATATGGAAAAGACACATATCTGGATCTGCTGCCCTCTCATTAGAGGACCGCAGAGGACTCTCCCTTCCCAAAAAAATGCCGATTTAATACATAGACACAGAAAATGATTTCTTCATGTGCCAGACGGTCAAGTTGTACCCAACACCGCAGTGAACTTGGCAACGAATTCCCTCAGAAAAGAAGTTTTTCCTAGTGGGGAAAAAAAATGGGCCATTTGCCTCTTCGTTGAGAATTTTTAAATTTGGTGGGTTTCTTTTCCCCCAGCTAATATAAAGTTACCACCAATTTCCTGAAAATCCAAACATGATTTTGAAACCCTGAAATTACGTTGACAAAGAAATATTACCAGTTCACTTCAGCATCAGGATAAAGTGAGAAAAATCTTATATCACGATTCCCAGACCAAGAGTCCTCTTTTGCCCAATTCTCACATCGGGGAGGGAGAGGCAAAAATGGTTATAGGTCTGTATGCATGCCTGGATACATGAGGGGTTGTATTTAAAACAAAAATAAACTCAACTATGTCGGCGTTGCAGTAATTTAGAGCCAAAGACCACAGCTAAGACACGCCAAAAATCTTATGCTAACCAGAAAGGGCTTTCAAATGTTCCCAGAATGAACATTTTTATCATAATGATCATGGGCTCCCACTTAAGTAGCGTCTGGCACCTGAGGAGAAACAGTGACCTAGAAAGCCCTGCCAGGCTAGCGGGTCACAGAGAGCGGTCACTAGCCCATTAGCGGCTGGGGGTCAGCGTCGGGGTGGCAGAGGTGTCATTCTGCACAGCCCAGGCTTGCCTGTTACCATCTTCCTGTTTATCCAGACTCCTGGGTGGATTAGCGTCAACAGTCATGGGCTTTTCCCACGAGGAAGCATAGGCTGCACAATCTAGGGTCATCGATAACCGTCTCCTACGACGGGGCAACTACTGTATGCAGGCCTGACCGAGGGAGACTTCCACAGCCACCCAGGAGGAAGACCCTCATGGCATTGGCTGAAGTGAAAGGAAAGACAAACGTCTCTGGACCACCAAGGCCAGCCCCACATAAGTGTGGCAAATGGCACTGACATCCGCCATGTCTGCAACAGCTGGCTGTTTAGCTTGTGGTTTTAGGTGGATATCGGAAGGTGGGAATGTTCTCAGGCCAGCAAGAGAACAGCCATTCTGTTGTCCTCAGGGACAGGCTCAGCTGATGGTGTCGGTGGTGATGACACCGGGAGGTAGAGGAAGACTTCCAGAGAAGGCCCGATTCCTACCCATGTCCCCTCCAACAGCAATCTCCGTCTGAATGTACTGTGGACATCTGCATGGGTACCAGTAGCTTCTGGGGAGGCCTGAGGAAGAAGCCCATCATGACGGGAGCCACCATTTTTAATGTGAGAATCACATGGCACTGCCCTGGCCAACATTGAAGGATGGTGGATGGAAACTACAACATCACTTTGTTGGGGAGGGGGGGTGTGGTCATGGTTGCTACCCTTATTCATAGGTTCACAGGTCTTTGTTAGCACTTTCTATGCACATGCCATTGCCCTAGGACTAATAACGGTTTCAAAAATCTCCCCTTATCAGAAATTTATTAAAACAAAACAAAACAAAAACAAAAACAAAAAAGGAACCATGGATACTCATTTTTACCAAGTACAGACTTTAGTCGATCTTCTGGCATATTTAGTACTGTTGGATATTATTGATTAAGAAACCATTAATCGAGGCTAGAGAGATGGCCCAGCAGTTAAGTGCACTTGCTGTTCTTCCAAATGACCTGAGTTCAGATCCCAGACCCACAACGATCAGCTCACAACTCTAACTAGCTCCTGGTGATCCAAATGGCCTCTCAGTGCCTCTGGAGGCATCTGTACAGATGTGGCGCAGAGGCATCTGTACAGATGTGGCACACATGCATAGACACCCACACCCACACACGCAGAGAAACACAAATAAAAAAAATTTTTTTTAAAAAATCATTTTTAAGTAACCATTAACTGATATCGCTCAGTCTATGGCTAAACTAATTTAATCGAGTTTTAAAGTCATTTGAATGCAAACTGTGGTTCCTTTTCATAGGAATTTTGCTGATAATTTTTTGGTAGTCCTAGAGGGTGAAAACTGTCTCTGAACTTACCTGTTTAAGAACTTTAGATCTATAGGGCTAGAGAGATTTCTCAGTAGCTAGGAGTGCTGGCCGCCCTTCCAAAGGACCTGGCATCTCTTCCCATTACCCACAGGGCAGCTCACAATGGCCTATTATCTCCAGTTCCAGGGGACCTGATACCTTCTCCTCTGACCTCCACAGGCATCAGGCTTGCGCGTGGTACACAGATGTGCATGCAAAATCAAAACAAACTACAAAAACTCCTATAGAAAACAAATCACTGAAGAATGAAAAACAAATTTTAGATATGTAGACATTCGGCATTTTCAAAGAGAAGCAAACACATAAAAATGAACTGGGGGTGGGGGAGGGAGAGAACACTTCAATCATATATTAAATTCTTATTCTCCCACTGGAAATCCACCTTTTTCTCAGTAAAATCCAGTTGATCTTGTATGGAAATCCAGCATCTTAAAGATGGAGTCAGGGAGGTCAGGGCTGCTGTTGTTTTTATCAGATGCTTACCTTTCTCAAGCTACTTCCCCCACCCCGCCTCCTCCCCATTCCACCCCCACCCCCACACCCACACCCCTCCCCAGCTAGCCTCAGGAGTCTGCCAAGTTGGAGGAGGCTAACATTTCATCTTGCACAACCACCTTCTGAGGTGGGCCCTCCTCTAGAGCAACCGTGTCCGTTGAGATAGTTCCCACGATCTGAGTTATTCAACCTCAAGAAGGCAGCTGCGGAGCCTTCCACGGCGACAGACAGGTGCATCTTTAACGTCTTCCACCAAGAAGGCCAATGACAGTCACCCAAAAGGCAGAAAACAGCTGCATGATATTAGCAGTATGCAACGATAAGGCTGAAGAGTTGACCTTTATGGGTGCCTACGAAGTGTAATGAAAACCAACCTCTGAGGACATCAGCGAGATCCCACGATTAGGATGCACGATGGGGGTGGGGGTGGGGGGGGCTGGAGCAATGGCTCATGGGTAAAGCGCTTGCAGTACAAACATGAAGAACTGGGATGGAACCCTAGAACTCATGTAAGGCCACACACACTGTAATCTCAGTGCTGAGAGCAATCTGATACAGTTAGAAGTAGCGACAGGAGGATCCCTGAAGCCAGCCTGGAGTGTACAGACACAGAGATATCCATTTTTTTTCTTTTTTTTTTTTAAAAATAGATACATTTGATGTGCTTTGCCTGTATGCATGTATGAGCACCTTATGCATGCACAGTGTCTGTGGAGGTCAGAAGAGGGTGTCAGAACCCCTGGGACTAGATTTACACATGGACTCGAGCCACCCTGTGCATGCCAGGAATCGAACCCAGATGCCCTGGCAAAGCACCCAGTGGACTAAACTGCCGAGCCGTCTCCCACTCCAACCCCTCGTGATTCTTATTTTTAACTTTCCTCGTTCAAAACTGCAAAGCCTTCGATTCCATGGGTGAGGGAAAAACGTATGCATGGCACTGAAAGTTCTCCTAATTAAAACTGTTATTACACAAGAAACACATTCTAATCCCTCAGGGCTAAAAGGAAGATAACACAGAAACATTTTTTAAAAAAAAAAAAAGCATTAACAAATGGAAGAGCTAGGAGAAGGACTGAAGGAGCCAAAGGGGTTTGCAGTCCCATAGGAAGAACAATATCAACCAACCAGACCCCCCCCCCAGAGCTCTCAGGGACTAAGCCACTAACCAAAGAGTACACACTGCTCCAGCTGGATATGTAGCAGAGAATGGCCTTATCTGGGGTCAATGTGGGGAGAAGCCCTTGGTCCTATAAAGGCTCGATGCCCCAGGGTAGGGGGATTCAAGGGCAGGGAGGCAGAAATGGGGACAGGGAGCACCCTCATAGAGGCAAAGGGGAGGATGGGATGGGATGGGGGGTTTGCAGAGGGGAAACTGGGAATGGGGGCAACATTTAAAATGTAAATAAATAAAATAACCAACAAAAAATCCATACGAATGTGGGTTTTGCCACCCTCTAAGAATAATGGGCATTTCCATGTACCGAGCTCCCCTTGCAGTTAGCAGTATCAGAAAAATAATGAGGCAACTTATTATTTCTGTCTTATAAGAATGGAGGGAAGGGGGCATTATGCAAGCATTATTTAGGGGGGGTGTTATATATAAAGCTAAGAGTAAATGACCCCTCAAGCTAAGACACCATCCTGGAATAGAGGGCCATCTGCCATGGGGGGAGGGGAGGGGGGATAAAGAACACTCAGTGTGACTCCTAGTAATCATGTACATAGCTTTGCAGTAGCCCAGCCTGTAGCCTTTGATGTTCTAGAGCTAAGAAAGGTAACCTAGATGTTCTCTGCTACAGGCAGGAAGGAGGATCCAGAGAGATGGGTCAGATCACACCTAACTGCCTAAGTATCTTGTGTTTCAGAAACAACAACAACACAGGTGCCCAAGGCACACAAAATTTCTTCCACCCCCCCCACCCCCACTGTAAGAAAGTTTTAAAAAAATTTTTTAAAAATTTAAAAACTTAAAAAAAAAGAAAAAGAAACATCTTGTTTTTCCTCTTTGTAAAGAGCCAGGAGATGGTGTGACTACACGTTACATAAGTACTAAGTTATGAAGTCCCCGGATTATGCAATCCTTCAGAACCACGGCCACATTCATTGTCTTCAACTGATAATGTTAAGCCCCCCTCCCCACCCCTGGGAAACATGCATAAGTTATGAGGTGTTTGCACTTGGAACATCTGGAGACTGACTTACTGAGCACTGGCCGACTGTTACATAAGATGTCCTTCCATTCACGGGATGGGACGGGACTGCTACTCCAGGCACTTGAGCGTGCCTGCTCCCGTCTTAAAGTCATACACAACATCTTAAACTGTAGCCAGGGCAATACTGTCTCCAGCTTACTGGTTTCTAAGTCATTGATGAGTTTTGCTTTACCTGTTCAAAGGAGTGTGATTTGATTTAGTCAAGGTCTCCTGATGATGGGGAACACTGCCCAGGCACAGACTAAGTATGCACCAGGGACCCACAGACATAGCCACCGCTTGGACATCTACACAAGCGCACCTTCTCCTCCACACCATGGTGACAAGGATGCCCTTGGCTCCGAGGCAAAGGGTTTGCCTTGCTCAAATGAGTGCTCAGAGAAGTCAGGAAGAGCCCAGTTATCCTCAGAAATGCAGCTACGGATTCGCAGGGCTTCAGCTGGCCGCTCGACTCCATTGGGCGAGGTTTGTACCCACTGTGCTTTTCAGAAACTGAGGTCCCGAGCCATCTGCGGTTCCCTCAAGTACCCAAGCATCCTCTACGAGATGCCTGTCACTTCTTAAGTAGATTGAAACTTCTCTTCTCTCCCTCAGATCTAAAAACGTTCTTCCCACCCTCCCCTCCTTTGCAAACTCAGGGAAATAAGTCACACCCGTTTCGTCAAACAGCCAAGGACCCTGATACAGACCAAACAGGTCACTTGGATTCACATCTGGCAGAACTGGTAGCTTCAATCATGAGACACATGACCATACCTAGCAGAAGGGTTCCTCAAGTTATTCTATGTCCCAAGCAGAGGTCACATGTCAGGAGAATGGCTTACCATGTGGCAGCACCTCTATCTCAAAACCAGATACCTCATCTACAAGTCTTAAAGTCACACACAACACCTTAAACTGTAGCCAGCGCAATACTGTCTCCAGCTTACTGGATTCTAAGTCACTGATGAGTTTTGCTTTACCTGTTCAAAGGAGTGTGATTTGATTTAGTCAAGGTCTCCTGATGATGGGGAACACTGGAATTCTTTTTTTTTTTTTTTTAAGATTTATTTATTATATGTAAGGACACTGTAGCGGTCTTCAGACACACCAGAAGAGGGCATCAGATCTCATGACAGATGGTTGTGAGCCACCATGTGGTTGTTGGGATTTGAACTCAGGACCTCCGGGAGAGCAGTTGGTGCTCTTAACTGCTGAGCCATCTCTCCAGCCCCATACCTGGGATTCTTTCAAAGTCTACTTCTACTCTGCAGACTCTCGGTCTAGAAGCACACTCAAGTGACTCTCGCTTGGCCAGAAAAAGCAGAGCAAGACCATAAGATAAAAATACACCTGCCTCACATCAACGTCCTTTGTCGACAACTCTTTCCCACCCACCATGTTTGTTAGTTATAGGAGCCTTTGAACACTAGCTAAACGGAACTGTTTTCTTTGCCATAAGGGCCCTTCGAGATCCTGTTCTCTCGAACCCTTTCTCCGAGGCTGGTGAAACTTTCTTTACTTCCCTATGATGTCCCTATGGACAATGGTGATCAATGCTTTCCAACTCAAAATAAAAAAGTTTCTAAAAAAAAAACCAGTTAAATATTTTTATCATTTAATTCATGCAATCAATGGTGGCAGCATACATGAACTCTTTAGCTGAAATGCAGTTAGGTGTAAACTCATTTCAGTTGAATTCAGAAGAATCTAACAGACTTTGGAGGCAGAGGCTGGGGGAAATGGGGTGGTTTTCTTGTCTAAAACGGGGTCCAATATAGGATGCTAGACAAACAAAAACTAAGGCTTCACCTCCTAGGATGTTGTGGTAGACGGGACCACACCCCGGCATGGCCGCCTTTCCCAGCTGGATGTTAGTTCTCAAGGCTAAGCGCCTGAGGTAGGATTGCTCATAGAAACTAGATGGATTCACTGTGGCCTTCCGTTAAAAGCAGTCCCCTTGCCATTATCTCTAGAACTCGCATCCAACAATGAGTTTCCAAAGACCAGGATGTTAATGTCACCACCAGGCAAGAATAGCAAGATGAGGGAAATCAAATGTTTATTACTATCAAGTAACTTCTTCGGATTCCCCGTGGAGCACACTTAAGAGCTAGATGGCTAGAAACGGAAATATTTCCCCAACTTGGCTCTGATTTGCTCGTTGTGACATTCAGGAGAGTTGACAGGCGTGATCCTCCCGCCCCCAAACCTCCGTGATTGATCATCAGTGATTTCTGTTCTGGCAGGAGCCATGTCCAAATCACCAAGGGCTTGGGAACTCTGAGCCACCTGGGCGACACCCAGGGACAAGAGCTCAGGAACTCTCGCTGTTCCACACTGATGAGGTTTTTCCTGGAATGCTGAAGTCAGGGGTTTCAGACCCTTTCTCTCTTGATTCTCGATATAGTGTATATTTTTCTTCTTGTTGACAACAATCTAATGTGCCTGGAAACCACTCTGCGAGCCTATGTTCCACTTGGGAACACCTTAATACTTTTGCAGATGGCTTGGAGCCTTTCATTTTTTTTAAAACAAGCCATGGATTCTAAATCATCTTGCCGTATTTCTGCACTGCTATAGAAAACACACTGGAAGTAACCTCACTCATTTTTCTCAAGACAGCAGATCTGTCAAGGAACCTGGGCGAGGATTCTGAGTTCATTAGCTCAGGGAAGGTATCCAGGATGCCTACATTAGTTTGGGTTCTCTCCAGAAGGCCTTAAGACAAGAACCTTTGGTTGGCTTGTGTCGCATAAGACTGTTAATTTAGAAGGTGGCTATAGGAGCACAGGTCAGACTCGGAATGTCTCTGAGGCCAATGAAACGCTAATGATGTTCAGGGCTTGTAGAGTCCAGCGCTAGGATACAATTAATTCCCCCAGAGCACTCTGAGATGTGAACAGTGCATCTCCAGTTGCCCTACAGAGGGAGGGGGATGGACAGGACATTTGTTTTCTGGCTCCTTCCAAAGGCTCCCCTTGGATACTGAATATCCGGAATCTTCATGTGCATTCCAGGCTATTGTTGAGTCAGAAAACATTCCCGAGGGACCGCCAAGGAGGTGAAGTAGGTCTGCAGAGACTAACACTACCCAGGAGGTATCGATGTGCACAGGAAATAGTTATCTTGGGATTAGTGGTACTCAGAAGCTGGTCCCGGGACAAAGGGACAGCATCACCAGCATAGGCAAGCAGTCAACTCCTGACTCATTTGAACTGATGTGGTCAGCTAACTCTCTAAAGTTGCTTTGTGCATCTCAGGCTCTCCAATGCCTATAGGATAGAGAAGCCTTTTACGGTCTCATCGCTCCTCAAGGCTTAATCAGGTTTTTCTCTTTCCCAGCCTCCCCTCTTCAAGAGACATAGGTTCTTTCCCAAGGTTAAGCCTCCGCTACTGCTTCCATTATTCAAATCCATCCCCACTTTTGCAGATCCATATTAAAATGTATATTAAAAAAAAAAAAAACCCTGAAAATACCCTCCTTGGCTGTGGCTTCCCTCCTCTTCAATGCTATTCTAGTGGCGATGGTGGATTTGGACATTTTAAAGCGTTTCTTTTTAAGTAAGAAGAGCAGGTATCCCCAGCCCCAAGGGCAGACATGGGAATGAATGTTTTGTGAGCACCTTCAGTCTCACTGGAGTACCCACTTAGCAAAGCACCCACCGACAGCAACTGGAGAAAACGGAGCCACGGGTTCTTCCTGTCTCAGCAGCAACAGACAGGGGTCGCTTGTGTTTGTTGTGGGTGATTCTGAGAGGGGTAAGTGGTGGACAAGTTTAGGTTGGAAGCTTTGAGATCTTTGGCCTCTGCGGATACCAGCGCTCTCTCTCTCTCTCTCTCTCTCTCTCTCTCTCTCTCTCTCTCTCTCTCTCTCTCACACACACACACACACACACACTTTAAAATATTGAAAATAAGTATTTTTAAAAGTGATCTTACTTTTTTATGTCTGTAAATTGCCGATGATATAAATCCTGTGAGATATTTATCGAAGAGAAAGCTTGGGAAGTTTGGGTGGAAATACACTCACTGGGTTATAAAACAAAGGAAATCAAGACATGGTGCTTGACCTCAAATATTAACATCTTTGGCGAATGAAAACTGCTTTTCCTTTCTTCTCCCTTTCTTAGTTTACACAATTCCCAACTACATAGGACAAACCAGGGATCCCCCCGGTCCTGGGTCACACCTGAGAGATAGTTTGGACCATACAGAGAAGGCATGCGGCACATCTGAAGTGGTAGAGGTCAGAAACCGGTGTCCACCCTGGCAAGAAGTAGAATGTCAAGACAAGGAAAATCACTCTGAAACCTGAATCTCTCTAGAAATAAAGACGGGGCCAGAAATGGAACTTGAGCCAACCCCAAATAACATACTGAAGTTACTCGTTCTTCACTGGAATATAAGAAATTGGAAACAATTCGGAAACTTTTGCCATTAAAATAGGGAATCAAAGCCCAACACGAAGAAATAAAGCCAAGCAATTTATTGGGTATCCTTTCTACCCTGCCAAGAAAACTCTGGAATTTGATGACTCTCGTACAATATTTGTGAGGACTTCTCATGTTCTGACAAAATAAACACAGACACACATTTTCGAGCTATTAAAAAGGAAGGTCTAACCTTTGGGTAATTTACATTAGCATTCCAAAGTTCTACGTGGTAACCTGCGCTTCTTCTTAAGCCTTAAAAAAAAAAAATCAACACACTGCTATTTAAAGTCAACCCACTTCTTTGCAGTTTGGAATGGAAATACTCCATGAATTACTTAAACTATCAATAGAAAGAAACAAGAGATATATGCGAGGGAAGTTTCATCTGAGTCGAAAAACCCATTTAGAAAGACCACTAGAGGCAAAAGAAACAAACCACTATCACAGGGGAAGGGTGTGAACAGCGGACCAGGAGGAAGGGTGGACGGCTCTCAGTAGAATGTGAGCATTCCGTGAGCGCGCGGAAAATGCTTGGCCACTCTGCTCATCAAGGGTGTCATGGCTGTTCCTGGTTGTCGACCTGACCACATCTGGAAGGAACTACAATCCAGAAATGGAGGGCACACCTGTGATCCAGATCTTGAGGCTGGAAGACACAAGTTCCTGACCTGGATCTTGACATGGAGATCTTGAGGCATAGTGGCCATGAAAAGTTTAGGACCCCGGCAAGCTAGTGCACGCCTTTAATCCCAGGAGAGAGAGAGAGAGAGAGAGAGAGAGAGAGAGAGAGAGAGAGAGAGAGAGAGAGAGAGAGAAGCAAGCAGATCTCTGAGTCCAAGGTCAGACTGGGACAAAGCAAGTCCCAGATCCAGGCATGATGGCACACACCTTTAATCTGGGCCACACCTTCTGCTGGAGGCCTACATAAGGACATTGGAAGAAGGAAGACTCACTCTTCTTCCACTGCTTGCACTTACTTGATAGCACATCTAGATCTTTGGACTTTCCACTCACAGCTGACCACTGTTGGCTTAGTTGAATCGCACAATAAATTCCCTTAATATATAGAGAGACATTGCATAAGTTCTGTGACTCTAGAGAACCCTGACTAAGACAAAGGGGGAGAATATGGAAATAACAGTGCTTTTCAATGGGTATCAGAGACTGGCCAAGAGAAGAGGCACTGTCTCTCCCTTCCAGAATTCAGTTCCACATGGTGGAACAGCTCCTTGGAAGTTGGGATGAAAAATCTGGAAAACATTGGAGTTGTTCACATCCTGTGGCCTAAGAATCCTACTTGTGAAACTTCAGGGAACCTGAAAACATAACGTACATGGACAGATAACCCTGACTGTAGAAGAAATAGAACTCAACCTGCTGGCCATGAGACAGATTCGCTGAGTTGCATTATTACCTACCTACCCCTTGCACGCATATAGCGACATTTCAAACATCTACCAAAATAAAAGGTTATTTGTGTCCCGACCGGGAAGATCTCCACGTGTTACTCCTCTGAGAAAATCGAATTGCAAAACTATGTGTAGAATGAGCCTATCATCCAACAACAGAAAGACGCAATGTCTGTGTAAATCAAGTAATCAAAGCCACACATACGAGACTGTGGTTTTTATTTTTATTCCAGGCAGAAATTACCTTGCTTTGAGAGTCATTTCTGGCAACAAGGATAGAAAGGGAGCATACCTCCTCATTCCGGAAATCTCTTTAATATCTTTTGATAAGAACATCTCTTCCTATCCAGGACTGTATAAAAACTGCTGCAATGAGCCACTAGTCATTCTGTAATGGCCCCAAAGGGGCCACTGGGTAGAAAGTACACGTCACCACGATTTATGACCCTCGGCTAATGAGCAATGCCACATAACAGCTCAGTACTGTCAGCGACTGCAGAAGCCCTTCATGGGAATAATTTAATTGCTACTGACAGGCCTAATAGATGTCACTAGGATCTGTCCCAGCAGTGCCATGACTGATGGAGCGGTGGAAGAACTGGGAACGGTCCACACAGGATTTGGGAAGCCATTGAGGCTGGGAGTCCATTTCCAGACCATGACAGCCAGCAGCAGCACCCCTGTGACAATGTATGGTGATGGTCAGAAACCTATGGGCTTGTCAGTTATCAGAGAGACACATGCCAGTAGGGAACTGAAGACAACAGGCATAAAACCAAAGACTGGAAAGTCTGCCCCAAGGCTCTGAAGCCAAAGGCATGAAGTACGAAACACACAGAGAGGACACACGTGGGTGCCTTTGCACAGTTACCCATGTAATTCGAACTCCATCACAAGGTGCCTTTGAAAATAGACTGTTCACACAATATAAAGTATATGAACTTCAATAACTTCTCACCATGAGCAAGCTATACCCTCTCTCACATCAGTTATTAGTACACACATGCAAACATGCACACACACATGCATATACACATACAGACATGCATACACAATTATACACATACACTCACATGCACATACACATATGCGTACACACAAACACGAACACACATATACATACATATACACACATGCACATGTCACATACAACTATATATATACACACATGCATGCACACAAACATGTACATACACACAGACATGTACACATGCATATACACAAAATATTCACATACACACTCATACATATGCATACACACACAAACATGAACACACATAGACACACACATGCACACATCACATACATAACCATGCATATACACACATGCATGCACACACACATATACAAACATACACACACAAATACACACAACATAACACTCATATACATACACTCACATGCACACACATGAATACACACACAAACACATACACTCACACATATGCATACACACAAACATGAACACACATATACATGCATATACACACACGCATGCATATATACAACCATACTTACTCATGCATGTACATACACAGTCACACACACACACACACACACACACACACAATGGGACTAGTAATATTCTGTCAAGCAGGTTCTATAAAGAAACCAAAACCTCTTTGGAAGGGAATATTGCACAGTGGTAACAAGAAATTGAGTTCTCAATCCCAGAGAAGACACTGAGGAACACATATAGACACCCTGCTGAGACACCCTGCTGAGCAGGGGACAACCAGTGAAGTCAAATGCCGTGGACGAGTGGCGGATATGCCTCAGTACTTTAAAAAAAAAAAGCCACAAAAGCCCACGGAGGGCACATACGTGTATAAACCATGAAAAGGAAGTCGCTAAAGACGGCCTCTCATTTAGCCCTGTGCATTTGAAGTCTCGGCTGCTTTGGTGCTTAGTAGCTCATGTCTTTTTAGCTGCGCGCTCCACGGTGCATGGCTATATCCATCCAGTCGCCTCTTGGAGTATATCTTGGTGTTAAGTTTTGAGAACCAAGAGCAAAGTCACCATAAATATGAGGTATGTGTGGGTTTTCCCCGGACATGAGGGTTGTTTGTTTGTTTGTTTGTTTGTCTTTTGACTCACTTGGCCACACCAAGAAGTGTGATTTCTGAATCATTTTCGAAATGCTCTGTTTACCATGAAACTGTCTTGCAAAGCGTCCCTCCCATCCTGCAAACCATTACCTACGAATCAGAGTTCCAGTTGCTACACTGTATCAGCATCATTGGCTCCCAGGGGCCACTCTGAACTTGAGCCATTCTTAAGAAGCTCCAAGTGGGATTTCACTTAACATACCATTCCCCAGAGACGTAGACGGCCAGCGTAGATGGCCAGCCTCTCACCATCCGCCTCTCTCCCTTGGTAAAGTATCTAGTCCGATCTTTTCAGCACGTTCTAAGCTGTCTGCCGGGTCACTGTTGAGGTCTAAGAGTTGTTGTGTGCTGCGGCTACTGTGTCAGCAGGTATGCCTTTCGTAGCCGGCTCTCCTCATCTCTGGGTTGTCCGTCCTGTCCCTGCTTTCCCCATTTCTGTCATTTTCTAACATCTCTTTCCAAGGCCAATTAATGTGTTTCCTACATTAATGAAAAATGCTTTTTTCAAACAAACAAACAAACAAACAAACAAAACCCTGCCAGGTATGTAATATCATGTTTAACAGCAAATCTGGAAGGTTAAGAAAATCCTCACCTCTGGCCCAATAGTGCCTGCCACTCATACAGGAGGGGGAGGGGAAGAAGGAGAGGGGGAGGGGGAGAGGGAGAGGGAGAGGAAGGGAGAGGGAGAGGGAAAAAGAGAGAGAGAACAAGAGAGCACGAGAAAGCAAGAGAGAGCAAGAGAGATTATTCACCAATGCTTCTCAGCCTAGCTACTCGTGAGGGAGGAAGGGAGGAAGGGAGAGGGAGGAGGAAGAGAGGGGATGGGGGAGGGGAGAGGGGAAGGGAGGGGAGGAAGAGAGAGAGAGAGAGAGAGAGAGAGAGAGAGAGAGAGAGAGAGAGAGAGAGAGAGAGATTGATTATTAGCCAAAGCTGCTGAGAACAGTGGCTGCCACTCAAACAGGAAAGACATCATTCTAAACCATGGTTCAAGTCTCATGTACATCAGGGGTCCCCATGTCAGCACGATCAAACGTGAGCCGAGGGCTGTCTATGCACCAGAGCAAAGCAAGGAGTATCATGAGGGCTGACTGTGCGCTAGAAGTCAACCTGCGTGTTCTTGCCCTCTAAATGAACTACCCACCGAGCCTGATGCTCTATGGCTTTCCCTTGTCACACACACAATATTATAATCTAATACTACATATGTACACACACAACATTATAATCTAATAATACACATGTGCAGACACCCAGAGACAGATGGGCCAAAAAGTTTCATCAAACAGTGTCCCCAGAGTGTGTTCTCTAATTCATCCCGGCAACGTTCCAACTTTTTGACACACGAGCAGGTTACACACTCACTGATGGGAACACTTCGGTCCCCCATGCGGGGCTGTGTTTCTCTTTCCTCTGAGCACGGCAGCATTAGCTCTCCGGCCGTGGACATCCCCTAAGATGCTTTCCCCAGGAAACAATAGCGAGCGTGTGGCTTCTCCTCATGTGAAGACAACCTGTCCTATACCGATTCACTCTACGGGGATGCAACAAAACTAATAAAATCTCATGGGCATGTTGGCGATGCTCTTGTTCCTTTTGGGAGGAAGGGAAGCAGTGTGATGCTATTCAGCCTCCAAGCCAGGACATGCACCCAGCAGTCTGGAGAATGCCTGGTGTCCTTGCTGGCCCGGGGGCATCCAATCGTAAGCTGTCACCGAAGCGAGACCCCTGGGGAGACTGGTGCCTGTCACTTTGTCTAACTCTGGCATGAAGTTCCATCAATGCTGACCCTAGAGTTACTTGGAATTGGACACTAAAACTTTAATATTGACCCCTCCCCCCGATTTACCTTCACCAGTCTATGAAGAGATTGATGAACCCATTAGAAGCAAAGAGAAGACTGTAAGAAAAATATTTACCTAATTTAAGAGACAGAGCCATCCAATTTGAGTGTGCAATACAGCCATCCCTTTGCGATAAGTTCTCATTACTAACTGCTTTTATCTCGTGTGAGGGCAGCCCGAGCTGGAATTCCAGTTGGAAAAGCAAACTTGTTCAAAATGCTGTTCATATTTTAATGAAGCCTCCTTTAACTTAAAATAGGCTGTAGCTCAGAAAAGCACATTTCGGAGACTGAAAAGATCTCCTGAAGTTATTCCAGGTTAGTAAAACTTTATGGTTTTAAACACTTTAATCCTTAAATACTGGTTTTGCTAGCACAGACCTCAAGCTTTTTCTGTGTAAACTCTTTGGCTTCAAGGGCTCCAGTTTTATACTCTCCCACACAAAATAAATTCAGAGAGGAGAGAAGAAAGACGAAGTATTTATTTGTCTTAGTTGTGACTCCCCTGAAGAGAGAGAATTTTGGAGTCACAGACTCAGATGCCTGTTGCTGGATTCTTAAGTTCTCAATTCCTTCTGTCTTAAATGAACCTTCTGCCTTCTAATAAACCCAAACACTCTTGGGGTGGGTGGATAGTTGTAAAAATTCTTTATTCCTAAGCCTACATGTGTGCATGCATGTAAGCGCACACATATGTACATGCAAGCAAACGCGCACAGACACACGGGGAACAGAGTGTGTTTGGCCTGTCTGTGTGCACTTCTATAAAATACCGTGCAGAAAATAACTCAGCTGATGGCTTCCTACTCTGCTCTACCAAGCGTTTGCTCAGAGGGGAAAGAAAGGAGGAGGAGGAGGAAGAAGAATGAGAAGATGTGAAGGGAAAACGGAGGAGACGAACACCAGATGTTATTTTGCTCGGGGCCCGCACGAAACATGCAGAGCGCGCTGGGTTATCTTTACTTCAAATGCCTCCTGACCATGAAGATGACGGGAGCATCTTCTGCAGCAGTGTGGCTCTTAGCATGCCAGGACAGACAGACGCCATCATGGTAGTTGAGGGCGGGCTTCTCTGGTCACCAGCTGTGGCTGCCCCTACCCCTGCGTCTGTTCCATATTGTCTCAGGGACCAATCCGTCTCTCTGAGGTGCCGAGTTTTCATTTCCCAAACTCTCTCGGACCCCTTTAACCACCCCCGTGATAGGAACTTGCCAAATCTACAAATCCCCAGCCGCCCCCGCCTCTGCCTGGGTCACCACCTGAGACCTATTGAGAACTTTCTAGAGAAGCATCTACGTTTTCTAACCGAAGTAAACTCTGGCTCTGGCTCTCTGCCCGCGTGCCAGGCAGTAACCGTCAGCGCCTCTGCCAAGGCGGCTGCTTGGGCACCCGGGCGGCCCTTCTGATAAAGCAAACACGAAGGCTTAAAAGATAAGGTTCGGAGAGCGCTACTGGGAGCTAAATTTGGAAAACACAAAACTGGATTCCCGTAAGACGAAGGAGGCGGCAGACAGGAAGAATGGGGGCCGTGAAAGAGAATGTCTGCGTGGAGTCAGGCATTCAGGCGGAACCACTAAAACACAAGAATCAAGTGTGACACAAACCCATGGTCGGGTCATCCCTCATCATGGTCCGGGGTATCTCCACGTCCCTGACCTTCACACCACCATGGGGTTTAGATTTAATACATCACCTAGTACGGGGCACGGGACCAAGATCGCACATGCACACTCTTTCATAATGAGGGCTGGGAATGAGGGAAGGCTTGAAAACGAACAGCCCTCTCTCATACACACATAACACACAGGGACAGAAGGCAGCAGATGAGTGAATAAATTCCCTTCCCAAACCCCTCCTTGCTGTTTCATCTTATTAGCTACAGAATATAGTAGAACTTCGTCTCAAAATTAAACCATTTTAAAAGAACAGGAGTGTATATGCATAGTCCGTTCTGTATCAAGAAGGGGGTTGGTAGGATGTTAGGCCAAGAGAGGATCTGTTGGCAACTAGTAATAGCAATCAAGCCAACTGAACAGGAAATCCCTCCGAGGCGTGCCTTCGGCTCTTTCTCTCTCCCGTGACCTTCTGGCACGTTCCTCTCCTTGTGTAGTATTATGTACAATCAGAGTACTTCATAAATAACAACAACAACAACAACAACAAAAAGTAAAATGAAGTGGGTTAGACCTGAACCAGCAGGGACCAATTCCTAAGCAAAAATCCAGAGGTTAACATCAGCCAGGCAAAAATTGACCCAAATCCTCTTGGGCACACGGCTGCAGCCGTTGAATATGCGAAGCGTGATATATCATCAAGATATGCAGCCCAGCTGAGTATCCAAAGGTGTCAGTGACAGAAGCCATCCCGAAACTATGACACGATCCCGCCCGTCCCCACTGTCCCTAACTCTCTAAAGTCCAAACCACATTTTCAACAGCAACAACAACAATACCAATAGCAAAATGTATCAACAGTTTCTCATGAAAATGGGGGGAAAGATCACCTTACAAGAACAGGACATCTGAAATCATCCCAAACTGCCCTAACATATTTCTTCAGGATTTCCACTGGGGACTGGTTAAATTTCATTCTTATTAAGCCAGAAATGCAGTTAATGTCATTTCTTAAGTAAAAACACCCAACACTAGGGAATGGGACCCAGGGTATGCTTAGATTTCAATTTACCTACTTAGTCAACCAGGGATTTTTTTTTTAACAGTCAAATAAACAAGACAGGTGAACCACTGGTCTCTTCTATTGCACAGTGATGACAAGACAGCCAGACACATGACAAGAGGACGCAATTAATTAGGACAGGAGCAACTTCTCTAGCATCTTGAGCACTTACACAGCTTACACAAAGGCTGGGAACCACACATGTCTGATTTCAACACATTAAAACTAGCAATCCCAGGCTGAAGAGATGGCTCAGCAGTTAAGAACACTGGTTTGTCTTCCAGAGGTCTTGAGTTCAATTCCCAACAACCCCATGGTGGCTCACGACCATCTGTAATGGGATCTGATGACCTCTTCTGGTATGTCTGAAGACAATGATAGTGTACTCATATACATAAGATAAATCTTAAAAAAAAAAACCCTAGGGGGTCCCAATTCCTTGTCACCATGAGCTAAATAAAAAGTAAAAAGACTAAAGTTTCTATAGGCATGCCTTGTCTAGTTAAAAACACTCAGACACAGACACACACACACACACTAACATACCAAACACTCTGTAATATTACTTCCATTCTACAAGATGGGAACACAAAGTGAGATTGAAAGAAATCTAGACTAAAGCACAAAAGGAAACTGAGCCCCTGTGCCATGTTAAAATGTCATTTAGCAATATGGTCTCAGAAGGTGGAGCAAGAAGACAAACTCAACAGCAGCAAGATGACAAAGGGCAGACAACAAGACAAAGGGCGGACCACACGACATGACTCAGCTTGTGGGAATCCTATATGTTGGACTGTTTGGTGGCATTTGCATTATTCCTCTGATGGCTATAGAAATTTGAATTCTTCAATAAATATACACAGCAGGATTGCTGAAATTACAGTATATTTGAAAAATTATATATACTTATATATACATACTATATATAGAATATATATTTCTATATATTTATATTATATTCATACATTTACAATATATATTTATATAAATATGATATATAATATAAAAATCGATATTAATATATAAATATAATATATAATATATATTCTTAAAACACATACTGGAAAGTCACATTTGAGAATACCATAGAATCCCCCCCCCCCCCGCAAAAAAAGGAAATAAGTAAGTCAGTGTTCCTTCCCACCTCTGACCATCTACAGGTAGGCAGTTCTATGTATAAGGCAGGGAAATGTCCAATCTAAAATGTGGTTGGTCTAATACTGTCAGACAGACGGAAAAGATTCATTTGAGAAAGGAGGAAGTCCACGGCTCATTCACGAGAAAGAAGGACACGGTATTACACAACAGCTCTTCAATCTAGACCATGACAAAACAAAAAACAAACAAAAAGGAAAACAAACAAAAACCCCAAAATTAAAAAAAACACCACCATCGCCACCACCACCAACAAAAAACCACCTTAAAGTCCAGACAAGGGAGACACAGGCTATGACCCCCATGTGGAACTGCCGTTGCTCGTGGCCGCTGATCTGAAAGACATCTTCAGATCGCACTATTTAAACATTTTTTTTCTGCTGCCACAAAGCCACCTATTTATTTTAATCATGAAAGCCTCTCCAAATGCAGCGACTTGACAAGCACTTGAGGACAAAGGTGAACAGACCCGAGGGTTATTGCTCCAGCAATCCCGGAAGCTCACTTCTTGAACATACCTACTCCCCTTCCCAAATTTACCTTTCTTGGATTTGGCCCCGATCTTCAGTTTGGACGGCCATGCAATCTGCGTGTTGGTCTCCTCCATGATCTGAGTCGGGAATCAAGAGAAAAAAAAAAATATTGACTCAATTAAGAACTTGTATTTACAGATAAGATTTTCACACGTTCAAAATTTTTTTTTCCTTATTTTCATGTTTCTAGCTTTGTGTTGATACAACAAGATGAGCTCAGCTCAAAACAATGCAAACGTCTTTTGGAGAGCTCGGGGGAGAAGAGGGGACGTGTTTTTCTAAGCCCTTAATCTATTGAGAGTATCCAAGTCTGTGTTGTTCTCTCCCGGAGTCCAGAATTTTAACAGAAACAAGACCTAAAAGGACATGGACAAGTAATTAGCCCAGCTTGTTGCCAGGACCATCAGAGATGCTTTGTGCTGAATAAAATTCACCCAAGAGCATCATCTCTATACCAGACATGACTCTTGTAATACAAAACTATGAGTTAAGCCATACTAAATGAAGATTTCCTCCCATCCCCCCAAATGAAACACGTATCTCTCTCCCTCCCTCCCTCCCTCCTTCCGTCCCCCCACCAACACATTTGTATTTCATTAAAACTGATGAAATGCTTCTAAACACAGCATTCCCTACAGAACGCTCCATTTCCCGTCATCCTTCCTACGGGTCCAAGATAGTGTTTACGCTATAGTTGTAACCACTCGTATGTGCAGATAATAACAGCAGAGGGAATGGATCCCAAGGGAGCCTAGCACATAGCATGAGGGAGGACGGGCAGCTGGCACCGAAAGTAGAGGTGGCAACGACTAGGCAGGAGTCACAGACGACAGCACAAGCGAAGCCAACAAGTAATCCTAAAGGAATCGGAGTCTCCAAGACAAAACAGCCTTCCTGCCTCTTCCTTCCTCGCCAACTCCCCGGGACTGTTCACTTTGTAACAGGAATAGAGAACTAACTCTGCAACTAACAAGAACGGAAAAAAACGCAACAAACTAACACCAAGCAATTGTCTAGGTCTAGCAGCAAGGAACGCACTGCCAACAATTACTCAGAGCAAGACTCCGCTGCAGAAAGGGCAAGATGAGACTTATTTACTAAGATGCATTCAGAGTCAACTAAACAAATCAACGCTGATGACAACCGAATGTACTAAGAACACAACTAACACTAATTTCCTTCTCGGGCTTGTGTATCAGACATGAGACTAAACGGTTGAGGCAGGTCTCCTCCATCTCTCAGCAGATGTCTTAAGCTGGTAGCCTACCCAGGGTTCTGTCTGCCATTGGGGAGGGGGGGTTAGGAGTTGGGCCAACATTTGAAGATCCAAGAACCTGGCATAGCAATGCCGACCTCTGATTTTCTGGAAAAGCTGGTGGATTCGGCACAAGGGATTCGTGACAGCATTTGGCTGGCACGGACAGCACTTGGCTGGCACGGACAGCAGTTGCCTGCTGTGCGCTGGGCCAGGGGGCCCTCAGATGCTCCAGAGCCCCACTGTGTCCCCGATGCTGAGGTCAAAGGTCACTTGTATGCCGCTGCTGACTTGTTTGTAGTGCTTACTGGTCTCTTGGCCCAACTGCTGTTTTTCTTAGAAAATATTTCTACTTGAAAGCAACAAAACAAAAGCCAAGCCCCCACTGTCTTTGCTTGGTCTATAAACTAATCTGATCAAGAAGAAAAATGGGAGCCTCTCACCCTCACCCTCACCCTCACCCTCGGAGACCCGGTCCCTGCCTGCCTCACCATTGCTAATTAGCTGAGTTGACGTCAACATTCATTTGATCAACTCTATGTTATTGGTTTGGGGTTTAGGTGTTGTTTTGGTTTGGGTGGATTTGTTCAGAGGGCAGGAATGATGGATGTTTTGGTTTTTTTTTTTTTTTTTGGAGGATTATTTTCATTTTTTGTTTGTTGTTTTGAGACAAGGTCTCACCTACACTGACCTCAAATCTCCCTCATTCATGCCTTCAGTCTCCCAACTTCTGGGATTACAGAGTGTGTCAACCACGTCCAACTCTCTACAGGAGTAATTAAAAAATTAAAATAAAAAAAAAAAGGAAGAATGTCTCAGTGGTTAAGAGTACTTGCTGCTCCTACTGTGGGCCTGAGTTCTGTTCCCAGCACCCACATGGCAGCACACAGCCATCTGTAAACCCAGTCGCAGGGGATTTGACGCCCTCTGTTGATCTCTGTGGGCACTGCTCAAACAAGGTGCACATCTATATACGTAACAGAAAAGCAAATCGTTTTGGTTTTGTGATTGCGCTATAATTATATCATTTAACCCCTTCCCTTTCTCCCCTCCCAACCTCCCATATATGCCTCCTGGATCTCTGCAAACTTAATGGCCTCTTTTTTTTATTAACTGTTATGTCCATATATGGAGCTATGGAGATATATGTGTGTGTATGTGTGTGTATATATATATGGAGATATATGTGGATATGTATATATGTATATATATACATATATATCTACATACTCCTAAGTATAACCACAGCAAACCTTTTAAAAAATGAATAAATAAAAAATACTCTCCTTTTCAACTGCCCCTGCTCCAGCTGCCCAGTAGATGATGTCCCCTCCCTGCCTCGACACTTCAGGACCTGGGAATCTACTGATCTCTCTTCCAAAATGTTCCGGTCCAGGCTCTCACACTGAACCACAGGCTCCTCCCCACTCTGAGCCTTCGCCCATCACCTGCTCAAGGATTCTTCCCACCCTTCCGTCACCCAGTTAAAATCACCCCAACTCTTCACATCCCTTCACTCCTATCCTGATGTCAAGCGAGTGTTCTCTTACCTTCCCTGGTTACAAGTTCACAGTCCGAGAGACAGAAATTGTGCTCACTGCCCAGCACACAGCAAGCACCAGGTATGTTTAGGCAACTGACTCTGGTAATGCCCTTACCTAGTTACCTATCTGGAGTGTGGGGTACCATTCTCAGACAAGTTCAACATCATCATTCAGGGAAAGTTAGTCTCATTTTCCATCCATTATTTGTAGTATCTACTGCCAAAGCAGTCACAGGGACTTGCAAACATGAATGGAACCCTTGCCCAGTAAATGCTTACTGATGCTGACGGCTCTGAGGAACCAGCTAGCTGAGAAATGGCAGAGTCTCTCACACGGGAGGAATGCTTAGGAGGGATTCAAAAGGACGAGTGGGAGAGCATCGGTCAGCACAAGAGAGGCTTTGAGTCTCAGCTTGTGCCGTGAGGAAGGATCTGGTCTCCTAGCATCTGCAAACAGACTTAAAGACGTGGCACAGACCAAGACCTTCAGGCCCCTGTGACTGTCACAAGCTGTGTGTCGGTCTTAATGATTCATGACCAGGTAAGAAGCTACAGCAGGATGTAGCAACTTATTTTGCTTCCAGAGTCAGAAGTTTTCCCTCAAGGGTTTATCAGTTAAGATCACTCGTCAGGTTCTTCAAGGATGGCAGGGTAGGTGTGTCCCAGTAAAGCTGGAATCAGGGAAAGCTGGGGGGCGGGGGGAGGGTGAAGAGGTTCGGGAGGGGGAGGGGAAGGGGTTCAGGAAGCCCAGTCTCCTTAAGCACAGTGCACGGGAGAGCCACAGAGATGGAGCTGACATCAGCACAAGAAACAGCCCAAAGGATGCTCGTGCAGCGAGCTATGCAAAAAGGTTTCCGAAATGGACAAAAGTGGGGGAGGGGAAGAGGGGAAGTTGGAAAGATATGGAAAGGAAAGACAGCATATGAAGCCCCCAAGAAGAAAATGACCATCTCAGTCTCTGGAGGAAAAAGACAATTTCTGAAGTGACCTCCAGAAAAAAAATAAATAAATGGTTCTAGGTTTTCTTCTATGGTTGGTTGGTTGTTTCTATGACTTCTGCTGTTCTAGTTTCTACGTGCCACCACGACCAGAGCCCAGAGAACAAACTGCTGACTTCACCTTACCTTCTGTAAACACTAAAAAAAAATTATCCTTTTAAATTATGGGACTAGGAAGAAAATCTTGCGGCTTCGTTGTGGGTGGAGGCACCTACTTCGCTTTAATAAGAGGGTCTCGTGTGTTTCCTAAGGTCGTTTAGTTATTACCAGGAAGTCGCTTCCCAGAAACCTACTGTGAGCCTTGGTTCACATGTAAGTCAATACTCTGTCCAAACTGTTCGATTTCCATCCGTGGGCTAATTGGGTTAAGTGGCTAACTGTGACCACCTCTCTCCCAGGAAGATGTTGATGTCCTCAGTCGGGTGACAAGTGACCTCAAAGTTGGGAAATAGCCTCAAACGCCTTATGGAAATAAAACTAGAAATACCAGTGTGTCAGCTAAGCTACAGAATGCAGAAGTATGCCAAGCCACAAAAATCTCAGACAAAAAAGAAAAAGACTGCTCTCTGCACCGAAGGAGGAAAAAACCTGAAAGCAAGTTCTAGATAGACTCTGTGCGCGCACGCACCTACCGCTTGCATGTGGAGGTCAAAGGTCAGCAGTCAATGTCATCTCTCCATCTCCATCTTTTTGTTTGTTTACTTCATTCATGTACAGAGGATGTGGAGTGTGGTGGACACATTGTGGTGAGTGTCTGGAGGTCAGATGATAATTTTAGGAGTTTTCTCTTTCCTTCTACCATCTGCATGCTGGGACTGAACTGAAGTCATCAGAGTTGGCACCACAAGCACCCCTCTCTGCCTGCTGAGTTAACTTGACGGCCCTTCTGCCTTATTTCTTGAGACGGGATCTCTCATTGAGCCTGGAATTCATCGGTTTATGAAAAGTTTCTGGCTAATAAAGTCCAAGGATGCTCTTTTCTATAGCCCTGGGTACTGAGGTTACAGACGTAGGCCACTAGAGTCAGCCTTCTATTTGGGTGCTGGGGCTTTGAACTCAGGTCTTCAGACTTGAGTGGTAGGCACATTACCAACTGAGCTATCTCTGGAGCCCCTAAGGGTAGGTTCTTAAAATCTTAACATTGTTTATTGCCATCTTCTTCAAACGCAAACTCAAAGAATAAACATCAAACTATGAATAATCGTAAATTGTTCCTTAAATGTAAACCTTAAATTGCTCCTTAGGTAATAGTTTTGAGTCAGTGTTTCTATATATATAGCCCAGGCTAGCTTCAAATTCTCAATCCTCTGCCTCAGCCCCTCAAGTTGTAGGCTCCTGGGATTACAAGTATGAAACATCATGGCCAGCATATCATGAAGATTTAAAGGATTTTTTTCTACTTAATTTTAGCTCCCGTATAACATATAGAAATCTTCTATGTTATGACGTCAGAAGAGATTTTGAAAAGTCCACCTAAAGCAGTCAGGTCCACCCTGTTTCTGACTGGTCACATACATCACAGGATGGCTGTAGATGTAGCCGGAGATATCCATAGCTGGTGGCCTCGGCCATGTCCAAAGATTGACACCCAGAATCGCAATGTAACCATCTGAATAAGTTACTTTTAAATTTCTGTTAATTAGACTTGGTGTGATCATGACTTACAGAATATGAATAACCGAGTCACAACTCAATGATTATGCTACTATCAGATTGGATAGGTAGCAATATTTATAGTAAAAAAATATTATTGCTAAGACTATCAACTTTCACTAGGAAGCAACTTAAATATGGAGAGGGCACGCTACGCATATACAAAACTACTTGTCTTCACCTGCTACGTCATAGGTGCACTTTTTAT
This sequence comes from Apodemus agrarius, assembly GCA_964023405.1. Lineage (NCBI taxonomy): Eukaryota > Metazoa > Chordata > Mammalia > Rodentia > Muridae > Apodemus > Apodemus agrarius. The sequence continues at coordinate 17,623,755 of OZ030025.1, read as the reverse complement.
TCTGCTTTTCTATATTTTTTAAAGATTTATTTATTTTGTTTATATGAGTACAGTATAGTTGTCTTCAGACACACCAGAACAGGGTATCGGGTCCCTGTTACAGAGGGTTGTGAGCCACCATGTGGCTGGGAATTGAACTCAGGACCTCTGGAAGATCAGTCAGTGCTCTTAACCTTAACCCCCTGAGCCATCTCTCCAGCCCTTACTTTTCTATTGACTGAGAATTTTATACATACATGTGTGTTTGGGGGCAACCCTCCAATTCCTCCTCTATCCCATCACCTCCTTCCTCCCAAGTTCTTGTGCTCTCTGTATTTAAACCCTCTAAATCCTCCTAGGGCTGCCTGTGTGTCCATGGAGGGTCACCTATGGGGGCCTGGGCAGCCTTTCATGGGGTGCGTCCCTGAAGAAAAGACTAAGTGAGCCCTTCCTCACCTGCAATTCCCAGGAGCTCCTCAGCTAGGGCTGCGATACCATAAGCTCCCTCCCCCAACCCCCCCAGCATTGACAGTGTCACACTGCCTGGCTTGACCGTGTATAGAGTGTGTGCATGCAGTCACAGCTGCGCTGGGTTTACGTGGACAACAGCCCTGCCATGACCAGCAAATACTGTGTCAGCGCAGACATCAGATACTTCTGCTTCTTACAGCCTCTTGCCTCCTTTTCCACAATGATGGATGAGCCCTGGGAGAAGGGTGTGTGGTGTAGACGTCCCATGAAGAGACGTACACTATGCTCTCTCTTGTTCTCTGCAAGCTAACCGGTTATAGGTCTCTGTATGAATCACTATTCACTGCAAAAAAATAAAATCTTAAAAAGGTTCTCTGATGGATGAGGAGAGAGGCAGTTTATTACCATATCCACTTAGCTGGATAATGGCAGGATAAGAGTCTCAAGCTATTCCCTGGGTCCTATGACCGAGCCAGCCTTAGGATTGAGCCTGGTTGACAGTATCAGGGATGCAAATAAAAAAAAAAAAGGTAGGGGGGGTGGTGGGCATGGTGAGCATTCCATCCTCCTGGGCTAATGTTTCCTTTTTCTTTAAGTATTCATAATAAGTATGAAATTACGTGTCTCTGTTGGGCTGTAGTTTATGTGGGGATGAAGAGAGATTTAGGTGGGAAGAGATGATACCGTTTACGATGGAAATTTTTTTACCTGTTTGGGAAACTTCCCCCACTTTTCTTTTAATTTCAGAGATTTACAACAAACTGTTTATATCATCTTATCAGCCAAAATGAGCACGCACGATCTCATCTTGTTCTACAATAACAATTCCCAGTCCTGTCTGCAATGTTCGTCACAGGTCTCAGGTCTCCAGCAAGTTTCCAATGTGTATGCCACAAGCGAAGAGGCCTCACAAAACCACACGTTTTGCAGGTTTGAGGTAATTACGGGATAATATGTTACAGGTGAAGGGGTCCCATGCCAAACCCCAAACAGCCAGTCTACTAACATGTTTATTTCACCAGAGTCTTCCCAGGCCAGAGAAATCAGCACCTGAGATCATCCCACGGCAAGTGAAGTGTACGCTGACTTTACTTGAAATCTGCATTCTCCAGCCAGGAAACGAACACTGGACTCCCTCACTGGAACCTTCTCTAATCCATTGAATGCTCACCCAATGGCTACCAGATGGGGGGCCACCTACAGCCTGCTTCTCGGAAAGAGCAGCTCATCTGCAACATACGGCCCTCGTATCAATAGGGAAGCGGTCTACCCTCAGGAAGGAGGTGGGGTGTTTCCTTGGTTATGTCATACAGGACATGAGAGTTGGTTTTAATCATGCCACCATGAAGGAAGCCAAGCAAGAAATGAGAAGGGTGCAGTATACTCTCTCCTGAGGGGTGTCTGAAAGCTTCAGATGTTTATTTTGCTAGGACATTATTTATATGTCCTATACATATACACATATATGTATATACACACATACATACATATATGTGCACATACATATACACATATATGTATATACACACATACATACATATATGTGCACATACATACACACATATATGTATATACACACATACATACATATATGTGCATATACATATACACATATATGTATATACACACATACATACATATATGTGCACATACATATACACGTATATGTATATGCACACATGCATACATATATGTGCACATACATATACACATATATGTATATACACATACATACATATATGTGCATATACATATACATATATATGTATACACACATACATACATGTGCACATACATATATACATATATGTATATACACATATATGTGCACATACATATACACGCACATACATATATGTGCACATATGCATATACATATGCATATATGCATGCTATATATATACAAGCACATACAATATACATACAGATATACATACATATATGTGTGTACATAATGTGCATACATATATACACTAATATGCATACATATATACATACATACACACAGAGAGACATGTGTGTGTGTGTGTGTGTGTGTGTGTAAAACGGGACATAGTAGGTCCTGCTGGTTTTATTTTAAACCAAGAAGGCCCTTCCATTCTTCTGGATCTTCATAGCCACCACTGTCTCTTACATTCATAGTTGTCATACACCACCTTCTTGTATGTGCTTCATATACTAACTATATATATGTATATGCATGCATATATATACATATATGTATATATATATACATATATATATGAATGATACTTGAAACCTATGTGCTGTTGAGGAAAACAGGATTCAAAACTTATGTGACCGTGAGGCTGCGTCGAGCCAGAATCAAGACCATGTGGTCCTTCCTTCCTGGCTTGGAGGCTGAAGGAGGAGACAGATGCCACATACCAGGAGGCCATTCAGAAATCCCCAAATCTGAGACCATCCCCTCACCAACACTGAAGTAACTGAGGGTTAACAGACAATTCCTCGATACTTAGTTTGCGGAGTAACCCAGGGATGGCTGAGGATAACTGCCACACCACAAGGCATTCCAACCCTAGTTCCAAACACACAATGTGCGTGTAAAGAGTGGAGAAGAACTGGATTGTCAAGATGAGCCAATTAGCATGGGGTGGCCAGGGCTACAGCTGCCAGACTTTGAACAAAAGACAGGGCAAATCCACACAGACCGTCAACGCACAGCCCCTGTGGTGTACAGACCTGCTGCTACACATTCGTTTTGTTACCACAGCTTACGAAACAAAACCAATCCCTAAGGGGTTCCCAGCAGCGTGGCCATAGACCGAGCTTCAATCTCATCTGCTACAAATCACTACATAAATAAAAATGTTCAGAGACACCCGTGGCCAGTCGTGAAACTTCTAAATCTGGCATGACTACACAGAGAGCTCTTTCCAGCATCCCCACAAATACAGAAACGCCCGTCATCCCTCAGGATCCATGAAGAATGGGTATCGGGGTCCTCGCAGACACCAGAGCCCGTGGATGTTCAAGACTCCAATATAAGAATGCACATCACTTGTGTCGTAGAATCTACACACAGTTACCTTCCACGTTAAGTCATCTGTTATTTAGCATACCTAACATACTGCAAATATCTCTATTGTTTATGGATTGATGACAAGCAAGAATGTCTGGTCCTATTCGGAACAGATGTAATTTTTTTTACAAGTATCTTTCAGTTCAAAGTGGGTGGAAGCCACAGATCCAGAAGGCCTAGTATAGCTGTAATGATCCCTGGTTTCCTAGCTTTAACATATAGCGGGATTTTCTAGGCAGAGGTCATCAGAAGGGGAAGCTGGCTGGCCATATAACAGCGTAATCCAGATGGTGAGAGGTAAACCAGCCAGATGGCAAAGAGCAGACGGAAAGCACCAGGGGTGGACTGTGGACAGCCAGAGGAACTCTGAGATGGGTCGGGATAAGAGCACTGGCTGCTTCTATAGAGGACCTGGGTTCGATTCCCAGCACTCACATGGCAGTTCACTACTACCTGCAACTTTAGTTCCTGGGGTTCAATACCCTCCTCCAGCCCACGTGGGCACTGCACATGCATGGCACTCAGACATAGCTCTAGGCTAAACAACCACAAACAAGACTTTTATAAAAGGAAATCTTTTATATATAAAAGGGGATCCTGTCTGCTGTTTTTCACACTCTGGAGACTCTCAGAAATCTAAGCAGTCCATAACTGTAGCACACACCGCGTGCCATTGGTCCATTTTTATGTATTTCCCAAGGAAGACAGCTGACAGCTTTCATTTCTACTGTCGGACACAAAGGTTTTTAATTAAATCAAGACCCCCAGATCCTTCTCTCCAAACACCAGCAGCAACAAATTATGACAGGCGTCAGAGAGTTGGACTAAATACTAATCTTCAGAGAACAAAGCCAAGCCATCCTACTAATTAAAACGTATAAGTTAAACTTCCAGAACTCACTGCAAGCTAAAACGCCACACAGCCGCTCTGGCATAACCAATTCTTGTAGGGACTTTAAATATAGCAAGCACATCCTTATACACTATTGTTAAAAATCTTTCATTTAGTTGCCCTAACAATGACCTATTTCGTTATACACATTAGGGAAACTTCTGTCACACTCTCAGAGATGCGATTTTGTTCTCAGTTTAGAAGCAAGCTCATTACCACACCCAAGTGACTTTCCTTATCATACACACTGTTAGCTACCCCCTCCCCATTACATACGGGTTTTTAAAAATGGTATTCATTTATTTTAAAAGTTTTACAATTCTAACATAGCGTTTACTAACCCTTCATGTAAATGTGTGGGCATTATCTTGTCTTAGAGCCCCCCTGTTTGTGGGGTGCTCAGAGAACTCAGGGTAAGTCCCATCTTCAGTTTCTGGACTCTTCTGCAGTCTGACCCCTAAACATACAGAACAAGATGCACACGCCCAGTTTGGGGGAAGGGGGAGCTAGTTTCATAACTTCCTAGGTACCGTAACCAGCCCAAGCAAGCAATTTGCGTGAATAAGGTTGACCACCCAGCTCAGGGATTAGTAGCGCCAATGAAGCTGGGTTGTCCTAATAGGGGAGGACTTCCCATTGGGCTCCACCTACTCCAAGGTCTTCCAAGAAATGCTCGTTCCGTAGAAGTTCAAATCATTGAACTGTCTTGGGGTGGGGAGGGAAGATGATGAGTGGAAAGTGTAAGTTTTCAGCTAACTTCATAAGCTCATTCGGTGATGCCCAATGGAGTGTGTGTGTGTGTGTGTGTGTGTGTGTGTGTGTGTGAGAGAGAGAGAGAGAGAGAGAGAGAGAGAGAGAATGAATTTCTAAAATTCCTGATTACATAAGTTGGTGCACTTGGCCCAAGACCCCAGTGGCATCTGAGCGCTTGTGGTAAGGGGAGACCTCTTTCAAACTAAACTAAAAGGAGAATTTTTTTAAAATACATCTAATCTGCACACTTGTATGTTTTCTTAAAAAGTAGAAGACCATAAAATGTTGGACTCTGTATAAACTGTCTGCTGGCAGTGTTTAATATATAATGCTCTAAGAATGTCATTTACACTAAGCCGGGGTGCAGTTCCTGAACACCTGGTATGTACACACAGACACACAGACACAGACACAGACACAAACACAAACACACACACACACACACACACACAGAGAGAGAGAGAGAGAGAGAGAGAGAGAGAGAGAGAGAGAGAGAGAGAGCGCACAACTCTAGGACCTAGAGGCTACTAGGTACATAAACTGGCCTCTAACCCTGGACCACAGAGCTATGGGTCAGGAATGTTCCTCAGTCCCGGCTTTGCCTCTGAGTCATCTCTCTGCAACACCATCTCCTCAGAGGCTCAATTAAAAGGATCCAACTAACACTGAAAGGCAAATCTGATCTTCCAGGTGCAGTAAGAGTTTTCAGACTCCTCTCTCCCTCTGGATCTGCTGATTTGTCTTTAAAAAGTAGAGGGAGGGAGGACGGAGGGAGAGGGAGAGGAAAAAAAAAACACTTGAGAGTTGTTTTTATCCTAGAGAATGCTTCTCATTTTTTAAAATCCTGAAGAGGGGAGGCAAACCTACTTCCTAAGAGAGGACAGAAAACTGTAAGGGCCAGAGGACCAGGGAAAGAGCATGCTGTAAGGTTGTTTCTCCCAGGATGTCAAAAGCTACAGCTATAAAGTCTCACCAAAGTCTGCCCTAATGTGAGTTGAACAAGGACAACCATAGCCATGGGTGTGGGAAAGACCGGCAGTCCTCAGCCCCCAACAGAATTACAGGCAACTGTGGAATGCTGAGAGGGAGAAAGAGTCTTCCCCGGGGAAGAGCAATGCTAATTACTTATCCAGTATCAAATGGTCAGCTCTGAAAACATACACTTACAAGTAACATATATGTATGCATATATACATATGTGTGTATATATACATATATGTATATTTCAGTGTTGAGATATATATGTCTGATCTTTTAGGCATGTCAATATTTTCATATATACATATAAATGTATAATATACATATATGTTATATATATAATACACACATATTTTATATGTATGTATGTATGTGTGTATATTGTGTGTGCATATACATATATACATATACACATGCATATATGCACATACGTATATATGCATATATACATATGTGCATATACACACATATAATGTATATGTATATACATCAACAATTACTGGAAAAGACGCCATGAATTTAAGAGAAAGGAGAGGGTGTATTGGATGGTTTGGTGGGAGGAAGTGAGATAATTATATTATAATCTCAAAAATAAAATAACAGAAGATAAGAACAGAAGGAGGAAGGAAAATCTACTATGCAGGAATTAACCCTACACTAAATCAAACAGGGCGAGTCTGGCTAGAAGTGCCTATTCTTCCTCACCCCCTGAGGAGAGCCATACTTCTTCATCTTATATGTCTCAACTCTGCTTCCCTTAGCCCAGCCTTGGTCCTGCAGATGCCCCAAGAGAGAGTTACATATCCAGAAAAATATAATTTTCAAGTTGACTCGCCCAGAATCACGGGCGAGTCACGAGTGTACATTAATTTTATCATGAAGCCTGTACTTAAGTTACTCTGCTTTTGACAAGTGTTCCCATTGTGAACAGCCTGGGGAGCATGGCCTTTACCCAGGGGAGCACTACCTTTACCCTGGGAGCACCGTCTTTGCCCAGGAAAACATGACCTTTACCCGGGGAGCATCGCCTTTACCCTAGGTAGCACTGCCTTTATCTAAGGGAGCATAGCCTTTACTCTGGGGAGCACCGTCTTTACCCAGGGGAACATGACCTTTACCCAGGGGAGCACCACCTTTAACCTGGGGAGCACGGCCTTTAACCTGGGGAGCACGGCCTTTACCTGGGACTCCTTAAATCTACTCTGTAATTTGTGAGTCTTGTCACCATTAGTGCCTGGCTACAGATCTGCAGTCACAATCCAGAGGGGAGGCTACCTCTGCCACCAAGTGAAAGCTTGGCACTCACTGCCACAGCGTCACCGAAGTGGAAGTCTACTCTTTCTTCCCGTGGCACTTCAGGCATTTCTGATCTGAACTTTTTCCAAACACTGTCTCTTCCAACCCGGGCTGTCAGCATGAGGTCGTCACAGATACTTCTGAGGCAAGTGCTGGTGCCAGCTCACTCCTTTCCTTTTTACCACACTTCTGTTCATTCTGACAGTATTTTTTTTTTTAAATCTTATTAAGTATATTAAGGTACAGATCTATCTGGCTAGGCAGTTGTGGTGGTTTGAATAGGTAGGACCCCACAGAGTCGTGTGTTTGAATGCTTGGCCCATAGGGAGAGCATTATTAGGAGGCGTGGCCTTGTTGGAGGCAGTGTGTCACTGGGGATGGGCTTTGAGGTCTCCTATGCACAAGGTACACCTAGTGTGGCACAGTCTCCTGCTGCCTGGAGATCAAGATGTAGACGTCTCAGCTCCTCCTGCACCATGCCTGCCTGGATGCCGCCATGCTTCTCACCATGATGATAATGGACTGAACCTCTGAACCTGTAAGCCAGCCCCAACGAAATGCTGTGCTTGATAAGGGTTGCCTTGGTCATGGTGTCTCTTCACAGCGATGAAACGCTAAGACACCAGTTGACCCTACTGCTATAAACAGGTTTTATATGGGATCCTCCCAGACCACCTATGCCTAGCCCTCCGGCCCTCTGTAACAGGGAACATGGATCAGAAATCACAGGCTTCCTTTTCTCTAGCCAAAAGTCTAAAGTGGCACAGGTTCATAAGCTTTGACGTCTCTGGTGAGGCTCACAGTCACAAAAGTTATTTAAAAAAAAAAAGCATTTTTAGCTAATGAGATACTATCAAAATTGCTCTTGCTTTAAATGATCTTAAAAATATTTATGAGAGGCAACGACTAACAAAGCTGCTTTCTTAAATCCCGGGAGCCTGAAAGGGAGGATTCCCACTCCCGACTCTTTCCCTACCACAAGGGAATCCTGCACCTGAGGATAAAGGCACACACACACAAAAAAAGCACACACACACACACACACACACACACACACACAGGAGGGTGGGGTGGGGCTGCTAATGCCTATGAGTAGCAGAAATGCTCCCCACCCCACCCCAAATCTGCACTCCAGCCTGCCAATCAGCTTAAAGTGGCTGCAGGAGCCCACCAGCAGACAAAGATGGAGTCTGCGCTGTCATCATGGTAGCCATAGCAACGCATTTCAAAGCCTGCTCCATCAGCAACAGTACCTACAGGTTCCCCACCTTAAGGACCTGAAGGAAAAGAGACATAGCTGTTTGTGAGCACAGGTGGGCTACGCTTCAACTCTTCAACGGAGCTGTTTGTCTGGTAAGTCTATTTTCTAGCTGAGCACCTGCCTGACTTTTTTTTTTTTGCTGCCTTAAAAAAAAAGCAACTTGAGGTAGAAAGGGTTTGTTTTTGACTCAGACTGACAATGGAGATTAGTCATAACAGCATCTGCAACCTTCTGCGATGAAAAACAACAACAAGAAAAAAAAAGAATATTTGGTTGGCAGGATTTATGATTTTGGATTATCAGGTTAGGGATTTTTTTTTTCAACTAGAATTGATTTGATGCGCCTAAGTCTCTATGGTGATTTAAAGAAGAATGACTCCCACAAGCTCTTATGTTTGAGTGCTTAGTCACCAGGGAGTGGCATTACTTTAGGAAGAACAAAAATAAGCAGATGAAATACCTGAGAATCTAGGTGACTCTCTGAAGATTTTTTTTTTAAAAAATGGTGACTGAGGACTAGTGTGTGTGCCTTAGTCACACAGTTACTGTTGCTGTGATGAAAAGCCATGACCAAAAGCAACTTGGGGAGGAAAGGGTTAATTTCGCTCCCAGTTCCATACACCAGTTCACCACGAAAGCAGAGAAGACAGAAACTCAAGCAGGGCAGGAACCCGGAGGCAGGAGCTGATGCAGAGGCCATGGAGGGGTGCTGCTTACTGGCTTGCTCCTCATAGCTTGCTCAGCCTGCTTTCATATAGAATCCAGGACCAACAGCCCAGGGTTGGCCCCTCCCACAATAGGCTGGGCCCTCCCCCATCAATCACTAGTTAAGAACATGCCCTGCAAAAATGCAAATCAAAATGACTGAGAGTCCATCTTTACACCCATCAGCATGGCTAAGATTAAAAACTCAGGTGACAGACAGCTCATGTTGGCGAGGATGTGAAGCAAAGGGAACGCTCCTTCGTGGATAGTGGGAGTGCAAATTTGTGCCACCACTTTGAAAATCAATTTGGCAGCTTCTCAGAAGTTTCTACCTCGAGACCCAGCTATACCACTCCTGGGAATGTACCCAAAAGATGCTCTACCACACCATAAGGACACTGCTCAGCTATCTTCATAGCAGCTTTATTCGAAATAATTTTATTGTCCCTCAGTCATTGTCCCTCAACTGAAGAATGAATAAGGAAAATGTGGTTCATTTACACAATGGAATGTGACTCAAAAAAATAACAAGGACGTCATGAAAATTTCAGGCAAATGGATAGAACTAGAAAATATCATCCTGGGGCTGGCGAGATGGCTCAGCAGGGAAGAGCACTGACGACTCTTCCAAAGGTCCTGAGTTCAAATCCCAGCACCCACATGGTGGGCTCACAGCCATCTGTAATGAGATCTGATGCCCTCTTCTGGTGTGTCTGAAGACAGCTACAGAATACTTACATACAATAATAAATCTAAAATAAAAAGAAAAGAAAATGGTATCCTGATGAAATAACCCAGACCCAAAATAGCCATGCTTAGGATATACTCAAAATTTGTCTTTCCTACAAGACATGCAGGGAGAAAGATGGAGTCAGAGACTGAGGGAACGGCCAACCAATGGCTGGCCCAACCTGAGACCCATCCCATGTGAGAGAGCCAGCCCGACGCTATTAACGATATTCTGCCGTGCTTGCTGACAGGAACCGAGCGTAACTGTCTCCTGAGAGGCTTCAGCATCCGATGGAAGCAGATCCAGAGACCCACAGCCAAACACGAGGCAGAGCCCAGGGAGTCTTGTGGAAGAATGGGAGAAAGGATTGAGGAGGCCACAGGGGGTCAAGAACAGACACCCCAAGAAGACCAACAGAGTCAACTAACCCGGATGCATGCAAACCGAACCACCAACCAAAGAACACGCAGGGGCTGGACCCAGGCCCCCTACACATTTGTAGAAGCTTGGTCTTTATGGGGGTCACCGACAATTGGAACAGGGGCCATCTCTGACTCTGTTGCCTGCCTGTGGATCCCTTTCTCTAGCTGAACCGCCTTGTCTGGCCTCAGTGGGAGAGAGGATGCGCTTAGTCCTGCTGGGACTGGATGTTCCAGGGCTGGTTGGTACCCACAGGGGTCTTCCTCTTCCCTGAGAAACAGACGGGTTAGCTAGCAGGAGGGGTGTGAGGATGGGACTTGGAAGAGAGAAGGGGGGCATGATCAGGATGTAAAATGAATAAATTAATAAAAAAAAAAAAACAAAGAAAATGCCCTTCAGCTGGGCCTTATCTTAGGGAAGCATGTTCTCAATTGAGGGTCCCTCCTCTCAGACGACTTTAGCTCGTGTTGAGTTAACATAAAACTAGCCAGCACGGTGCTTCTATGTAAATCGCACTTTGAAAAGCCAGGCGTGGCTGTGCATGCCTGTAACCCCAGCCCTTGTGTTGGTGTTGGTGGTAGGGGATACCAGTCGATCCTGAGAGGCCAGCCAAAGCACCGTCCAATTCAGTGAGAGTCTCCATCTCAAAGGAAAGAGTGAAAGCGCGGACCCCTGGATCCAGGTCGGGCCTCTGCACAAACTAAATATAGATATAAAAGAATGGGACTCATGGGAAGGTGGGACTTAATTTTATAAACAAAACAAACAAAACAAAAAATAAAAAACCCAGAGACCAGTTCCTGTCAGGAGAGAAACTGTTCTTTCCAATAAAACGTTTTAATTGTGTTTTTCTTTCTTTAAATTATTGAGCAAATCTTGAGGGCTGGTGATGTAGAAGACTGTTCTGGACAGCATACATCAAAGATGCCACTGCCCAAGCTACCCAGCCGTGGTACCCAGCCGTGATACCCAGCCGTGGTACCCAGCCATGGGTAACTACCTCATGTAATAAGCTTTCTAACCTGAAACTACATGTTCACGAAGTTCAATGGGTTTTTTTCCCTTCTGCTCATCAGATTGTTTAAAACAACATACTCGGTATTTTTTTTCTCACAACAGTCTACTTACACACGTGTAAGGTGAACCATATGAAAGTCTAATGCACTCAATAAAATGAGCCTTTCCTATACTTCAAAAGACAAAGCAAAAAAAAAAAAAAAAAAAGGCAAAGCAGAGCGACAGGAAAGCTATGATGTAATGATGTAATCTACGGCAACTTCACACCTGTTCACACTTAACACCGAAGACCCAGAGACTGGGCTTAGTCCTTAGTTTTCCATAGATAATTATCTTTTACCTTAGACAAAAGAAGCTTTGAAAGAATTTTACTTCCTACAGGTAATCTCGTATATGTGTGTATCTCTGTGTGTGTGTGTATATGTGTGTGTGTGCGTGTGTGTGTGTGTGTGTGTGTGTGTGTGTGTGTCAAACTCCCATAATGCTAATCTTTTTATATCAGCTCTTGAGCATTTCACTTATACTCACTGAAAATTTCTGGGAGCACATTGATGGTTTTTGTTTTTTGGGTTTTTTTTGTTTTGTTTTGTGTTTTAGATTGGATTAATTCCATATTCACTAAAGTATGCTTTAGCTACACTAAATGAAGGAAACACCCAAGTGCGTGCATGTGCACACGCACGCGCACACACAAAAAATCTATCAGCCAATCTTTAGTCAAATGAGCAACACTACAAAACTCTTTCTTGATTGATACGAATCTCATGTAGCCCAGGCTAGCCCTGAACTTGCTACGTATCTGAGGGCGAGTTTGAACTCCCAATCATTCGGTCTCCACCTCCCTAACTAAGGACTAAGGTTACAACTGAGTATCACTACATTATTCTTAAGACTTCTTATTTCAAAGTTGAAATTTCATCAGATTTAAAATCAGTATAAATTCAATAATACTTAATCCAATTTTAAGTGTATTTTTTAAAGTACTTAGTCACCTTCCAATGACTTCAGCCATTTTCCACTATGAAAGAAATTATGTAACATAAACTCATGTCATACAGTCTTTGTGGAAGGAGCCTGTGCCAGCAGCTTAGTAAACCTGAACACAGAATACGCAGTTGACTCGAGACCACCATCTGGATTCCTGAACCCAAACTCTGTGAGAACAATAATGACTCACGTAACAGACTCCAGACAATGGAAAGCAGATGGAAATCCTCGGGCTGGCATGAACCGTGCCGCTGTGGACTTGTACTTCAGATCATACTATATACTTCTCCCGGCTGTACTCAGGGCTGAGGCTTTGACAGTGACTAGCTAGACCAGGGTTCTCCATCACGACACCCTGCGTGCTCCTGAGAGAGGGAAGGGAGGCTGGAGGATGTCTGTCCTCTTTAAATGCTATTTCTAATACCTGGGTAGAAAGCACATAGAACGGGCTTCTGAATCCATGAGGTGGCGGAAGCTGGGCCAGGCATGAGAGAGATCAGAACCCGATCATCACAGGATCCCTTAAGAAATCACACACCGGGCTGGTGATATGGCTCAGCGGTTAAGAACACTGACTGCTCTTCCAAAGGTCCTGAGTTCAAATCCCAGCAACCACATGGTGGCTCACAGCCATCTGTAATGAGATCTGATGCCCTCTTCTGGTGTGTCTGAAAGACAGCTATAGTGTACTCACATAAAACAATAAATAAATCTAAAAAAAAAAAAGAAGTCACACACCCTTAAAATGCAGCAGTAGCACCAGGCTATGACAAGCCCCTCCCCTTGCGCAAAACTCTGCCTTACCCTTAGGAAACAAAACTACTAGCCCAAAATACACCTAAACCCCAGACTGACTCTCTAGGACAACAAGGATTAAAGCAAGATACTCGGACACTATGTATTTAAAAAGATATACTGCAAAACACTCAGCAACTATGTATTTAAAAAGACATATGGAACACCGACAGGTTACAAGGTTACAAAGGTCCTTTGGGATGCTGATGGCGCCTTCCATTACCTGGTTACCTTGGTTACCCCAGAATCCCTGGGAAGGTCTGCCGGAAATGACTTCCGCAAGGAAAGACTACGGCTCATGGCTTCAGAAGATCTCAGTTCACCATGCAAGGAGAGGCAAGGTGGACATCAGGGTTATAGTGCCAGGAGTAATTGTCAGGATTCTTCATATTATGGGAGACCAAGAAGCAGGGAGTCCCAAAGGAAGCAGGACTTCCCAGAAGGGGCCCCAGTGACTTACTTCAACCATGTAGGACACTCTCTGCATTTCAGAACCTTCCCAGACGGCACTACCAGCTGGGGGGCATGCAGTCACGTGAGCCTCTAAAGGACATGTCTGGATTATAAGCATAACAGGGTGAGAGGTAGGGATGAGGGTAGGGGTGGGGGTGGGGACAAGGGGGTGGGAGGGTGGGGAGGTAGGGGCAGGGGGGACTCACTCTTTGTCTAACTGTCAAGGAAGTTATGAACAGGTGAGGATGCTGTGCAGATGAACAGGAGTGATACCAAGGTGGCACAGGGTTTCTACGCTGTTGGACTCTGAGTAACATTAAGCAAAATTAACTGGAAATAAACGTAATCCACTAAGGATGATGGAGGCCTGATTTCTCACCTTCCTGGAAGAGGGTCGGCTAACGACAGAACATTTGATAATACAGGAATGCTACATGAGGCCCAGGGGCCCCGTAACTGACCTTGGGAGACCCAGAGCCCATCACAGGATGGTTTGCAGACCCTACAGGCAGCTGAGGTGGGCTTTCAAGAACAGCGCATTGTGCCAAGTGTGTGTTACTGGGCATCAGGAAACCCACATAGCATGAGTTCAAGCTCAGCCTGAGCTACCGAGTGAGTTCCGAGCCAGGCTGGGTCTGCATATAATGGGACCCGCCTCAAACTCAAAGCGAGAATCATTTTTAAAAATAAAATTCTGGTCAGTAGAAAAGACAGGGGTCAGGTGAAGCCTGTAAGCTTATGGGAATCTCTTAAGTTACATCCGAGGAGTAGCCAATGGCCCATCTTGACAATCATACCTCAAGGAAGATACATGGGAATGCAGTGTGGCCTATAATGCTTTGCCAAACCCTGGAAGGTCTCTACTTGTCATTCACACGGTGACCAGTCACCTTGGTAGACACCCATAACACCAGCTCTGGAAAAAAATCAATGCAGCATGATTTTGAGTCCAAGGCCAACCTGGGCTACACAGTGAGTCCAAGGCTACTTTGGACAACCTAACAAGACTCTGTATCCAAAAGTAAAATAATAAAACTAAAAGTGCAACATACATGTTCAATCAATGTTGGACCTTATAAGTCACAACGGCCATGCTGTTGAGATTGTGTACACTTTACTAAGTTTTGAAGGAGTCTCAGTAGAGGACAGGGGAAGCAAGGACTGGGCAGGCACGTTTTCTTTCTTCCCCTGGACTTGAAAACATGAAGCAAGCAATAAAACCCGAATTCTCAGATCATCAAGAGGGCTGGGAAGTCCCGGAAGATGAAGCCAACAGAACGCTGCAATGCAAAGTCTGTACCAGCTATGCACACATGTGCACATTCAAGCACACACCCACGCACACATGCACACACCCACGCACACATGCATGCACACCCACACATGCTGAGACAAAATGCTCCAATGCAAAATCTGCATGGCTATGCACACATGTGTGGCAAATAAGACCCACAGTAGCAGCATCTACAGAAAACCCAGACAAGCAGGTTCCAGGTTCCACACTCCGTTTAGACCTTGGACTTCCACTATTCTGAAGACACAGAGTCCCATTCACAAGGAATCAGCATTCTCTTCAGAATAAAAGTCTACTGCCCAACGCACACCACGCCGTGGGGCTGGGATGGTCTTGAGTGTTCCGTTCCACGTGGGTGTGATTATTGAATATTTGTCCCATCAGCAGGGCACGGTTTCAGAAAGAACTGAAAACAAACCAGATCCGCTAAGAGGATGTAACAGCTCTGGAATTTGGGAGAGAACACCATGAATCCCCAAAGTATTTCTGGCTACTTGGCCAACCTTGGGGCCGCGTCTGTCTCCTCCTGTGAAATCCGGCAGCTCCGGCAGCCGCTGTCACCCATCAATCTTGATTCACGTCCACTAGATGTCCGTGCATGTTGCAGAATGCTTGCTTTTAGATGCCACGGTCCCGTTGACTTTATAAAACTTAATCCGTGGTTAGTCAAAAGTGGCCAGGCACAAATTTGTTTTCTGAATGATCTGACTTCCAAGGTTAAAACTCAACTTTTGCATACCAAAAATATTTCAGCATAACACAGTATGGAGGAAAGGGTTTAGCACTGTGTACAGAATTATTTTTTATTTTTTTACTTTTTTTATTTTTTAATTTTGGTTTTGAATTAGAAATAGCAGCAAAGAAATTCAAGAAAAGGGAGTTCACTGTGCACTGTTTTAGGAAAGATGCATCACCACCACCATCACCACCACCACCATCATCATCACCATCATCACCACCATCACCACCACCATCACCACCACCATCATCATCACCATCATCACCACCATCACCACCACCATCATCACCACCATCACCACCACCATCATCACCACCATCATCACCACCATCATCACCACCATCACCACCACCATCATCATCACCATCATCACCACCATCACCACCACCATCATCACCACCATCACCACCACCATCATCACCACCATCACCACCACCATCACCACCACCACCACCACCATCATCACCATCATCATCAATATCACCATCAATGAATGGCCACCATCACCATCAATGAATAGGATGTGCTTAAGAAATTTGAAATTAAGTTAAAAAAAAGGAAGGAAGGAAGGAAGGAAGGAAGGAAGGAAGGAAGGAAGGAAGGAAGGAGGGAAGGAAGGAGGGAGGGAGGGAGGGAAGGAAGGAAGGAAGGAAGGAAGGAAGGAAGGAAGGAAGGAAATGAGCAAGAGGCCATCAGACAGTAACAATTTTATGCACTCTTCTCCCTCTAAACCATGAAACAAAAATGATTAGCAAAAGCAATATTCTAAGGTCCCTTCCAAACTTTGACATTTTATACCTGGATAAAATTTCTTTTCAAGTTAATCTCAAGACAGACATGTCAACGTGACATTTTAAGATTGGCCATTTCTGGAGGATAATGCTTAAAAATCCAAGCTAAAAAAAAAAAAAAGCCATTCGCTGAATACCTATGACAGGCATATTAAAATCCACCATGAAGTAACTAGGGGCAGGGCGCCCTTCCACTACCACCATGGTTGTGTGTATGTGTGCTGTGTGAGAACGTGAACTTTTTTCTCTGCTTCACTATAAGTCACTGTCATACACAGAGGAAAAACCTGGGGCTCCTGGGTTTGGAGCTCCAGTTACCAGCACAGAATAACATGAAGAATCTGTGGGTTCTGGCTGCAGACTGGTGAGATCCAGGATCTACTTCTCCAAGCTCATGACAAGTCCTCGTCCTGAGGTTTATTTCAGTGGCTTTCAGAGACTGACACAGTCAGAGCTCTCAGGGTAGTGGTGTCTGCTTGTCCAGGTCAGACCATATAAGTTCTGAGGATCAAGGAGAGATCCACATCTGTAAAAGCTCCCTAGTATTCACGAGGCACGTTCCACACCTCTCTCCTCTGAACTACCAATTATAGAGTTTTGAATACACATTCCATCATAATTACTGCACTTGGGGCAGCCACCTGGTGGCTCCTTTCTTTTTAATGTAGCCGGGTATAAGGGGAGGTTCTGACGCTAAGGTCTTGTTCCCCATTTGGTTCTTGACTTGTCAATAAAGAAGGACAGGGGGCCAATTGCAGGACGGAAGGTAAAGGTGGGACTTCCGGGTCCCAAGAGGAAAAGGAGACTCAGGGAAAGAGAGAGGGGCTTTTCTACCTTGCTTTAGAGCAAAGAGGATGTTACAATCATGTAAGGCCTCAGGGAAGCTAGGGCCTGCAGCCTCCACTATGGGCTGATGGCCAAGGATGTTGGCAGGGGCTAGCAGATGCAAGTCACTAAATTTAGGGTTGAGGAAGAAACAGAGATAAATCAGTAAGGGCACGCCTTTCCAGGTGTGGCAATTGTGCCACCGAATGCAAGCTGTAAAGTGACAAGCTGAGTGTGTGTCTTTCATCCTCCCATTCAGGGTCTTGGGTTAGGGCTGGCGGTGACCAATCCTGGGTGGGACAAAAGGGAACCGGAAGGGGGGTCAGAGTATGCGCTGTAGTCCCAGGCATAAGGCGGTAGTGTTTTGTTTTTTTTTAACTTTTTTTTTTTTTGAGACAGGGTTTCTCTGTGTAGCCCTGGCTGTCCTGGAACTCACTCTGTAGACCAGGCTGGCCTCGAACTCAGAAATCCACCTGCCTCTGCCTCCCAAGTGCTGGGATTAAAGGCGTGAGCCACCACCGCCTGGCTGGTAGTGTGTTTTTAAACTATCTGCAACAGTTGTCTCTCCTGAGCAATGACCACGAGTGTTTACCATCTTAATCCTGTCACTTCAAAGGAGGAAAAAAAAAAACTTTGTGTTGTTATTGTTTTGTTTTTCTAGACAGGGTTTCTCTGTGTAGCCCCGGCTGCTCCGGAACTCACTCTGTAGAGCAGGCTGGTCTCGAACTCAGAGATCCTCCTGCCTCTGCCTCTGCCTCTGCCTCTGCCTCTGCCTCTGCCTCTGCCTCTGCCTCTGCCTCTGCCTCTGCCTCTGCCTCTGCCTCTGCCTCTGCCTCTGCCTCTGCCTCTGCCTCTGCCTCTGCCTCCCAAGTGCTGGGACTAAAGACATGCGCCACCCCTGCCTGGCAGAAAAATCTTTTTATATGATTCATGACACACTTGTGAGAGGAAGATGTGCAGCCCCAGCGCCTATGTGGTGGGCAGGGGCAGCTGTGGGAGTCAGTGCTCTCTGTCTACCACGTGCGTGTAAGGGATTGAACGTGGGTCACAGCAGGTTTGCAGGTACCTTTTCCCCTCCTCTCCCCCCATCTTGCTGGCTGGAAAAGTCACTTTTTTCTTAGTCAGGCCTACTTTCGGCAAACCTAGAATGAGATTTCAGAGGATAGAGAAAGCTGTAGACCCAAGCTTCTGCACTTCATGGCCATCGCTTACTCTGGGGAATAACCTCTGATAAAAAAGGAGACTGGGGTCTTCCAAGCGTAGGCTGCGCGGATCAGCCGCTCAAGGTGAGTTCACAGATAAAACAAAAGCTTCAAACGGAGTCTCGGGAGGAAGATAAAAAGAGGAAAAAAGGAAGCTAGGAGCAGGGGCAGAATGTGGAATTTCCTACCCCAGGGCTGGGATGGTCACTGGGACTCTTGGCTCTCTAGAATAGACAGAGAATCCCATATGGACACAGCACAAGGAGCCAGCAAGTTACCAGCAGGCCGCTCTAGCAGGATGGAAGGATGAACAGAGGCAGGGGCTTTGCTTAATGTACCCAGGGATCCCCATACGGAAGTCCCCACGGTGGGCCCTGGAGATGATGACCTCCACCTGCAACTCCAGTAGGTGCTGCGTCTTCTCTGTTTCATCTCTCGGTATGGACAGAGGATCTGGTGCCAAAACAGAGACAAGACAGAGAACCCGCCTCACACTAAAGAAAGCCAAAGTCTCCCTTAAGAGCCAAGCCTGGCTTCACTCCAACTTCCAGACAAAGCTTAGCGCCTGATCAGAGTCGTTCCGGCCTGGAGAAAACATCCAAGGCGGGCATCCCTCACGAAAGCGATTTGTACGCTGCTGTGAGGTGTGGGACCTCTTGAAACTGGTACCCTCCACCAGTGTCCAAGCCATGTCTGGCTGACATTTTGACAGCTGGTACTTTTTCAGGACCTGGGGGCTTCAGCCCTTCCTGCTGGACAATCTCTTGGCTCATTCATTTATTTTTAACAAGAAGAGGTCCAGGCTAATTTTAAAAGGAAAAGGCATGTACGGAAGTAGAGTTCTTGGAGGTAAAATCCTTTGGCGATGTGAGGGACATTGAGGTGCGGCCTTATTACAATGAACTCCAATGTCTAAAAATCGTTCTTATTTTGGGGTTGGTACCACAGTAAGAGCCAAGATTTTGAGCTCTAGTAAAAACAAAACAAACAAACAAGATGGCTTTATCTTTTTATGGTCATTTAATAACATGTCCATCATTTTTATGGTTGGTATAAAAATATATATTGTGTTGAATATAATTAAAAATATAAATAAATTAATTAAAACAAAAGTGGATTTCGGCTGAACAGAAGTGAGAAGCAGGGAGAAGGATGGGGGGTCTGGAGTAGTAGTGGAAGCGGAAATAAGCACAATGCATTTAGCCAAATGCAACTATTTCAGCAAAGCCTCAGAGCCTCCCTAGACCCATTTCAGCCATTAAGATCCATTAAGGCAATGCCCCGTGGCCAGCCCCTGGGACGAGACAAGGCTGTTCTTGTGGGATTGAAGTCCACGGTGTCGCCTGGCTCGTCGGGCATGTGGGAACACGGAGTCCGTCTGTCACTGATGCTTTCAGCTCTACCCTCTGGAATCTCGTTCCCACGTCTTTGCTAAGCTAAGAAGCCAGAAAATTCTGGTCACTGCCTACGTTGGAAATATACACTAATGAAGGAGAGCGTCTGAATCTCAGAAGCAGTTGATTGGAACTCAATACTAATGCCACACCCCACGACCAACCGTACTTATAACTTAGGAAACTTCAAGTGCCATGAGGTGGGGGTGCAGATGGTGCACTATGGGAAGGGGTGGAAGGAGATGTCCTTCTCATTCCTCCAAACCCCTCCAGACCATTGAGTGAGTACTGACCAACCACACCAGTGAAACAGGAGACTAACGGGAAAGGGCTGGATTGATACATTGTATTACTTTATGATTTTTTTTTCATATTCTTGAGTAGGTATACAGTAGATTGGGATGCAGAATGCTTGTTTGTGTGTGTTTACTTTAAAAGTCAAAACGTATTTTTAGAAAGAAAGGAAGGAAGGAAGGAAGAAAGAGAAAAAGAAAAAGAAAGAAAGAAACAAAGAAAGAAAGGAAGGAAGGAAGGAAGGAAGGAAGGAAGAAAGAAAGAAAGAAAGAAAAAAAGAAAGAAAGAAAGAAAAAAGCGTTCCACACTAGTGTGAATGTAGGCGGAACGGCGGGGCTACCTCTATGTAAACGCCAGGAGCCCGCGCAGCCGCAAAAGCAACTCCTGACGGAGGACCTAATTGAGGACTACCTGCGAGACCAAGGATTGCTGGCGCAGACAGTGCCAGCCAATCGGGAACTGCTGTTTAGAGGCGATGGTTTCTCGGGACCAATGGGGCGCGGGCAGGGGGGAGGGGGTATTAAAGGAGCTTGCAGCCGAGTTTCTCACCTGCTCAGCCAGTCTGTGTCCTTGACTCCGACACCCAAGGGCAGGTAGGGTCCGGCATTGACTAGTCCAGGGCACAGGCAGCGTGTGAGGACCACAGTTCAGATCGCCAGAACCCACAGTAAGAGGCAGGTGGGTGGGATAGCCTGCTTGTAGTCCCAGGAAGTGTGTGTGTGTGTGGGGGGGGGGGGGGTTACAGGAAGGGGATCCCTGGAGCGAACGGGCTAGCCAGACAGGCCAAAAGTTCCAGACTTAGAGACA
Organism: Apodemus agrarius; assembly: GCA_964023405.1. NCBI lineage: Eukaryota > Metazoa > Chordata > Mammalia > Rodentia > Muridae > Apodemus > Apodemus agrarius. Next base: position 17,602,629 of record OZ030025.1, on the reverse strand, counting down.
GACGAGACCCTGTGTCATAACTAAGACAGAGAGTAGTCAAGAAGGAGCCTTGTGTCCATCTCATGCATACACACACACACGTCCCTACACACAGGGTAGCGCGCGCACACACATACACACACACACACACACACACACACACCGCATACTTACATATATATTCAAAACAAAACAGTATTGAAAGCAACTACTTACAATGTTAGGCGGTGAGGGTACTTAACTTAATACAATATGGGGGTGATGGCTTGGTCCCCGAAACCAGATCACCTGGGCTCCAACCCCAACTGCCAAGAGTCCTAGGAATTGATTTTCCAAAGAATACAAGATGAGACCAGCCGTGGTGTGAGAGCCTGTCAGAGTAGCTCATGGGCTCACACCCAAAAAGGCCAGAGCGGCTTCAGCTAGACTCGCTCGCAAACGCTTCCCACCGCCTCGCTGGTACCGATGGGCTGCCGGCGCCTCTTAGAGAAGGTCCGCGGATGCACCCCTCTCACCGAGACTTCCGTGAGCACTCTGAAAAGCTACCCACAAAGGCTCCCGTTGCCTGTTTTACGGGGAAAACCAAAATGCCCCAGGTCTCTCTTCAGGACAGAAACATAGCATGTCACACATCGGCAGGTGCTGTACCCAACTCGCCTAGGCTTGGAGAAGAGCAACAGCCCGGCCACCATGGATGGCACCTCCCGCCCTCTGCTAAGACATGGGAGAGTTCTTCCTCTCCGAGTCTCACAAAAGCTTGCTGTCCCACAGAGGGCATGCAACAAGAATAAGACGCTGGTCTCTCCTTCCTCACCAGCCATGCCTAATGACTCCCTCCTCCTCCTCCTCCTCCTCCTCCTCCTCCTCCTCCTCCTCCTCCTCCTCCTTCCCCCTCCTCCTTCTTCCCCCTCCTCTTCCTCCTCCTCCTCCTCCTTCCCTCTCTGGTCCTCTTGAGATGTGCGTGAAGCAGGATGCTTTGCCACCTTGGCTGCTATGATTAGAGAATTCTACAAAGTCTGAAGGAAAGAGACTTGGCGTTTGGTGCCGGCAGGTTTTCCAGTGCTCTCCTCCACATGCCTTGTACCCCAAGTCCTACTTGCCGATTATGGGGGCGTCCTAGGTCAAGCCCTGCTGAAATCATGCGATACAGATATTCACAACGAAGCTATCCACAGATAAAGAAGAGGGCAAAGGGATGTGTAGAGAGAATCTCTTGAAGCTTGTATGGAGGCATCACCTGTCAGTTAAGAAGGCTGTGGCCTATGGGAAAGGGTAGAAGGCGGGACATTCCAGAGGCAGAGAGAATTCTGGGATAGAGCCTCCGGGACCGACCCATGGTGCCTTAGCACAGGGAACCAGCCACACGGCTGAATGGAGAATAGTGTAAATGGGTTCTTTTAAACTATTAGCTAGTCGGGAGACAGGCTGAGCTATATATATGGCCTAGGTATTTGTTACTTATGTTTTCAGTCTTGAGACTTTACTCGGGGAGTTTGGGGCGGGAGGAAATTTTCATTCCACGGCACAACGGAAAAGTGACCAGAAGGTCCTGATCATCGGTAGAGAGAAATGTCTTCCATCGTCCTTTGGAAGAGCACAGCATCATAATGCTCAACAGAGAGGAGGCTGGCACAGAGCGCTCAGTTCAGTGTGGACAGGTTGGCACAAAGCATTCTTGGGGGAAGAGTGAGGATTAATACTACACAGGAACCAATTCGGGTGTCAAATATACCGCAGGCTACCTCCACAGTAACGAAGTCCACGAGCGAATGACCGACCCACGGAAGCACTGTGCGCACCACTGAGTTTAGCACCACGTGAGGAGGGAGGGGCCTGGACTGATCCCAATGCTTCTCCTGCAGAAGGCAGTGGGAAATGAACATGGGAGCCAGGACAGGTAGATGCGGCGGCAGGGACGGCACGCAGCTCCGGCTGCCCAGGAAGCTGGGAGGGACGTGATACTGAGGGGTTGGGAGATGCTTTCATACTCTGAGCACCTGCAGCTTCAAGGGGCCACACCCTCCCTCCTTTCCTCCCTCTCTCCCAAAGGACCTCAGCTGGGCTCTACCTCTCCCAGAGGAGAGGGTCTCTGTAGGGTTGTCTGCATTCCCCGTGTTGATGAGCCACTGGTTTGCTCCAAGAGCAAAGCTGTTGACCCGCTTAGGGTTTTGTTTTGTTTGTTTTTTTCTTGGACACACAATCTCACACTCTGTAGACCAGGCTGACCTGGAACTCTTTATGTACCTCGGGCTGATAATACTTCTACCCCTGCCTTCCAAGAACTAGAGTTAGACTTGCGAATCATTATGCCCAGCTATGTCTCTTTTTCACACAGTTAACCCCATCTTGTGTTTTGTTTTTTTTCCGAAAATACATTCTAATTAAAATAAGGCGTGAGAATGTGCTAGATCGGGCTGGAGAAAACACCAGCATTCTGCAGAGCTGGGGTAAGCTTGAGGGGGGAGGGGTTCTGACTAAAGTCACCAGGTGCAGCTTATTACAATGGACAACACGCAAGAAAAAAATATCAGTAGGTTACCACGGTCACGTCAACAGGATCAGCCCTTCAAAGACGGGACCAAAGGGAGCTTACAGGAAACCACCGGCTGCCTGTCGGCATGCAAGTCTTAACTTCTCTCTGAGGACACGGGCACATAGGGAGAAGCCCTCTGAGAGTAGAGGATAGCCCTTTGCATCCTATCCTGAGATAGGAAAGTGTCGAGAAGCAAGAAAGGCTGATGACATAGAAAATCAAACAGAGCACACCCAAGCTGGCAGTGCGTGAACAGCTAACGCAAGGCGTCCCTGCTCGAGTGAGTCTCAGGCAGGCCGTGAGAAGGAGGACTTCAGGGGCTCGCAGAACCCCGAGGTGAGGATTTCTCCCTTCTCCGCCCTTTATTCCATCTACTTTTCCTGTATTCACTTACCCCGATGACTCTAAACACTAAAAGGAGGAGTTTGTCCAAACAGAAAAATTAGCACTCAAAAAGAAATACTTCTCAGTTGCATCTGAAAGCAGCCCATAAATCCTTAAAACAGACTGTGGCGTCTGATTTAAAAAAACAAACCCAAGAACCAGGCATGATAACAGTCCAGTGACAAAGACAGGTAGATCTGAGTTCAAAGCCAGCCCGGTCTATAGAGTGAGTTCCAGGGCAGCCAGGGCAATAAGGAGAGAAACCCTGTCCTGAAAACCATGCCACCCAAGCACAGTAACAACGCATGTCACGTGTCACTCGTTGTACAGGAATTCCCTGGCTGCTTCCGTCACGCTTGCTGTGACGGCTGGGAAGTTCCACGCGGGAAACATGCCTAGATTGTGTGACGCTCTCCATCAACCAGAATGTTCCAGACACGCAAGACTAAACAAATAGAGCGAGGGCTGCTAAGTTCACGCAGAGCTAATCTGTCTTTGTGTCACTGTCCTCGCCTCGTGTCTGTGCAATGACTACCCAGAGAAGGAACGGCAGATGAGAATCTTAAGCCAGATGAAGGGGATGCCTGGGGCTGGGGAGATGGCCTTTGGATCCGAGCGCTGTCTGGCCAAACATGAAGAATGAATTCGAATCCTCTGGAGGGAGGGAGGGAGGGGGGAGGGAGGGAGGGAAAGGAAAGAAAAGGGCTATGCACATCTATAACCCAGCACTGTAGGGTAGCACAAACTAGAAGATGAGGAACTTACTGGCTCCCAGGCTAGCCCCAGATTCTGGTTGGGGATAGGTTGGCAAATGATAGAGCCGGACATGCCCAACAATTCCCTCCAGCCTCCACACCGGAGCAAAGAGTACACCAGCTCACGCACATAAAGCCTAAGAGGCCAGCCTGCCTCTTACAGACCAGGGTGACCTTCTCTCTTTCACACTCCTGTTGCCTCCTGGAGAGAGCGGGCAGCGGGGTGCGGTCTATCAGTGAGCTGCCCTCAGCAGGACTGACTGACACATTTAAGGTGCTGTCTTTTAAACAGCCAGCCTTCAGGAATAGTGTGTATTTGTCACCCATCAATACATGGCATGGTGCCATCCTCAGGAGAAGCTGCCCCCCCCCCGGGGGCAGTGAAACCAAAACAGACGGACCCACAGACAGTCAAAGCCGGCAGTGGGCAGACTTGTAGACGCACCGTTCGCACGGCTAATTGCCAGTTCAGAAAAAAAAAAATGTATTTCTTAGGTATTTGAAGCATCGCTCCAAATTCATCGAGAAAGTTCCCTGCGGTAGACTGATGACATGTGGGTGCCAGACAAGAGAGGAAGACAGACTGAGGGAATGCTCAGCACGACAGGCCACTGATCCCTGGAGGGCAGCCCATGGAAAGAGAGCCAGTGCTGGCTCAGAGACAGGTTTACTCTAGACAGTTTCTCGTCACCTTTGAGAGGGCCAAGTGAACTGGCCCAGAAACCTTGGACAATGACAGTATGCCCTTCCTTTGAAGTCAACTGCCCCTCCCCCGAGGGAACTAACCTCAACTTCACAACTGCCTCAGAATGCCCACGGGATAGCTGGCAAAGGGTATCCCCGGTTCCAGGTTCAAACAGAAAAGAGGGCACGCCACCTTCTCAAGCCAGGGTCACAAAACCATTTGGCTTGAGGAACCTGCCAGGCATCAGGCCAGCCGATGGCCTCTGTGTTTGTTGAAGTCTGCCTAGCAACCCCTGGCAATTTCTGAAAGCACGTTCGGTCATCCTGGAAAAATAAACACCTGCCAACGGAACAGTGAGGGTCGAAGCGCGTGCCTTTCCCTCCTGGAGAAGAAAGCTTGCCGTTAGCTCCCCTTCTGTGTACTGAGGTGCAGTGGCTGCAGCCAAGACCACGGGGGTGGGGGTGGGGGTGGCAGAGAGGAGACACCAGAGCGACGCCACAGAATACAAACCTATTGATACTTGGAGAATTCTCACTGTTAAGAATTGACGTTTATTTCATTTAATGTAATCATCTCCACATCCATGTTTTCTTACGGCACATGTTTCCTCTCACTTAAGTAATAAGTATATACATTTGACATGGACAGAGAAGGGGCATGATAAGGGAGAAAATGAGAGAAAGTTAATGACCTCTGTATGTCAAGAAGAAGCAGAAGGGAAGTATTATTCAAAGGGAAGGGGGAGGGGCACGGGAGGCATCAAAGAGCAGCAGGGGCGGGCTGAAGGAGGACCCGGTATGTGGATCTACATTTGTACATACGTACACACATATATAAACACATCACAACGAAACCCTTATCTCTGTACAACCACTTTAAAAACCAGTGTTAAAAAACGAGAGAGAAAAAGAATTAACTTTTTAAAAGTAACTTTGTGTGGTCTGGAGAGATGGCTGGGCAGTTGAAAGTGGAGACAGATCTTACAGAAGCCCTCCGAGTTTGGTTCCCAGCACCCGGGTCAGGTGGCTCACAGCTGTGGGTAACTCCAGTTCAAATGGATCTGGCGCCCTCTTCTGGCCTCTGAGGCACCTGCATTTGTGTTCACATACCAGCACACAGACACACACACACACACACACACACACACGTGATTAAAAAATGAAATCGATGTTTATAAATAATATTTTCCTCTGTGTTAAAGTGTATGTAGAAACCTTATTAATGCCTTGAACATATGCTAAGTGTTACAGTGGTATAAGCTGGTAATCTACACAATTGCTCTTAACTAATTTCTAATATGGAAGGGACGCAGAAGTATTCAAGGATTTCAAAAGGCTTTACATGGAGGACGGCTTCATTTTCGTCCTAGAAGACTGACCTTCTGAACAACAAAAACAAGTTCAACCCAATTATGGTTTCCAAGACTAACAACGTTTAAATGTCCAAGAAAGAAAACACTGTTCTTATCTAGTTGTTTCCAGCGTGCTCAGGTGGCCCTGGATGGACAACCTCCCCAGAGTCTTGAAAGGCACTAGCTGTGGAATGCCACAAACACAGCTTGCCTGGAGCACACATGTCTTTAATGAAAACCAGAGGCTCCCAGGCCTGGGAGTAGGTGGGTCCATACACTGCACTCTGATCAAGCTAATATGAGAAAGGGTGAACTGTGGGCTCCAAGAGCTAAACACACACACTCACACACACACACACACACACACACACACACTCCTCTCTTTCTCCCTCTCTCTCCCTCTCCCTTTCTCTATGTCTCTGTCTTTGTCTCTGTCTCTCTCTTTCACACACACACACACACACACACACACACACAACTGTCTTATACAAACTATCTTCCATATACAACTCTCTTACACAACTGTGGCAGGTACACAGGTTCTAGTGGCCCTGTGGTCCTGTGGTCCTGAGTAGGTTCTGAGAAGTACTATGAGCTTTATCGTTCCCTTTTAAATAAACACAAAGCGTCATAGCACATAATGCAGAGACACAAGTCTATTACATCCTACACTTTGAACAGCTGGAGAATGGAGCTCAGCTGGTGCAGTGTTTGCTTAGTAGGTATGAAGCCCTGGGTTGGATATGAAGCCCGATGTAATAACACAAAATCCAGCACGTGGAAGGCAGAAGCAAAAAAAAAAAAAAAAATACAGTTCAAGGTCACCTTTGGGTACATAGCAATTTTGAGGTTAGTTTGAGTTACATAAGACTGTGTCTTAGAAATACAATTAAATGGGAAAACAAAGACCCAATAAAAGACAAGTCTAGGTCGGTGGGGTGCCTGCTGTGGAGGGCTTCCGCTCTGTGTACCCCAGAAAGCCTTTCCAAGCTTCAGCCACATCAAGTCTGTGGTCTGCCAAAGCCACTGGTCCTGTCGTCCGCATCCTGCACCTCAGAGTCGTGTAGGTTTCCACTTGAGCTCTGGCTGACACTTGGGTTGTCTGTGAAGACTTTCTGTCCCTCACCTCGAGGTATGTCCAGCTGTCCCTCTCTTTTTGCACTTGTTTTTCAGTCTGTGTCTCCAGATGTCAATTCCTAAACCATTTCCAATCCCTTCCTGGAATAAGAGATAAGATGGTATTGTATAAAACTCCATTTCTGGGCCTGGAAAGATAGCTCAGCAGTTAGGAGCACTGATTGTTCTTCTAGAGGTCCTGAGTTCAATTCCAGCAACTGCATGGTGGCTCGTAACCATCTGTAATGCAATCTGATACCCCCTTCTAGTGTGCTGGAAGACAGCTACAGTGTACTCATATAGATAAAATAAATGTACCTTAAAAATATTTTTAAAATTAAAAGTAATAAAAAATAAATAAATAACTCCATTTCTGCCATTCAGAGTTGACTCTATGAATGTCAGAATCATGCAGTTCAACGTTGCCTAGCCTTGCTCGGATGTGAATATAACTGAAGACACCTCTGAAAGTCTGGTAGTGATTGACAACCATAGAGGAAGTTGCTTGAGGAAATATCTACGTTACTTGGCAAATGTGAAACACAAAAAGACAGGGAGGAGTACTGCAGTCAGAGAGCTCTCAACTAATTGCACAATCACTGCACATAGCCAAACTCTCTAACGTGCATACAGTTGCCATGCAATCAAGAGCACTGTCCCTCCTTTTGATATTCATGTCCCAACTTGTCTGTGAAATGTCACAAAACCTTCAGAGGCCCAACCAACATCAGGGACCTCAATTTCCTAGTTTACAGTGGGAAGATCAGCTTATCATTAAGTCATGGTTAGCTTAAAGTGGTAAAAGACACAAAACTTTCTTCACTAGCATCTAGGAAGGGACAACTGGTCGACCCACATATTAGTAAATGGCACTTGTAGGTATAAAGATATAAGCAAGAAAAGGAGGAAAGGCCCATGTTTCCAGAGCACATGAGGTTTGGGTGATCTCCGTAAGAGAGGTTTGTACTGTCAGATACAGGATGCATGCAGTGGCTGCCCTGAACCAAGAATTGCAAGTCAGAGTCTGAACACAGTGTCTGCAGATGTCCTCAAATCACCAGGAACTCATTACAGGAAAAGTTCCACAACATTCCAGGAAGAAAGCCAGCCTCGAAATCATCTCTGTGACCTTCTCCTCTCCCTGACTAAGCATCATTGTTTTATGTCCTAGAACACAGCACACATGGACTGAATAAACATTGCAGGGAAGAAGGGCTGGGATCTACACAGAGCAGAGTTCAGCTCTTGACCCTAGAAGCCTCAACACCTCAGGGCTAAGAAACTTCCAGTGTCCCAGGAACCTCAGAGCCCAGAGCCCAGATCTCCTTAGCCACTCTGCTAGGCAGGTTGTACCACTAGGTAATTAACAATTTTCAGTACCAGCTTTAGGGTAACTGGGGTTTAGTCACAGAGCAACGCCAGCCTTTCAGAGCCCTTGTTACTTCCATGTTAGCACAAACTTGTGATGCCCCTGCAACGTCACAATTTGCCTTTTCTGCTAAATAGTTTGGTACCTGGGCTCAATCATTTTAAATTTGTCCTTGTAAACATAAGGAGTCCAATCTCTTCCACCACCACCACCACCACCACCACCACCACCACCACCCTTAGGGCTGAGGTTTCAGGCATGCACCACCATACTTGGTTTTTACAGGTATGTTAGAAACTCAGACTCTGGTCCCCCATGCTTGTGTCTAGCTATTTTACTCACTGAGCCATCTCCTCTAACTCAACATTTTTAATGAGTGGGTTTATCATTTCATTCACTCGTTCAGCAAGCACTAATGAGTGCATTTTTATGCCATGGCACTAATAAGCAAGTTAGGTTCAACAGGTAGGTGAGTGTGAGAGTGTGTGTGTGTGTGTGTGCGTGTGTGTGTGTGTGTGTGTGTGTGTGTGTGTGTGTGAAGATTCTCAGTAGTAAAGGAAGGTGTTTATTTGGATTCTAATTTGGCTTATAACACTTCAGCCTATAACTACACCCTTCTTTGAAAACTGTGGATGGTTGATTATCCCATGGCAGCTTCTTTGTAGGCAAACATTTTGGTACAAACACTCTATAGTAATGTCAGCTTATTTTTTATACAACGAGTAGCACTTAGCATCCAAAGAGTCAATGCATCCACATGGATGTTGCTGAGAGGAAGGATAACTGTGACACACTGTAACAACACAGGCATCAACAGTGGACAGAAAACATGTACAGTTGTCTTATTAGAGTTTTACTGAAATACCATAATAACTCTTATAAAGACAACATTTAATTAGGGCTGGCTTTCAAATTTATAGGTTCAGTCCATCATCATCAAGGTGGGAGTATGGCAGTGTCCGGACAGGCATGGTACAGGAGGAGCTGTGAGTTCTACATCTTCATCTGAAGGCCTCTAAGAGAAGACTGGCTTCCAGGCAGCTAGGACAGGGTGTTAAAGCCCACATCCACAGTGACAGAGTAACACATTTCCTCCACATACTCCACGTAAGGCCACATGTACTCCCTACAAGACCACACCTCTTAATAGTGCCACTCCCTGGACCAAGCATATACAATCCACCACAACAGTGTAGGCTCAAATCTTCCTTCAACTCAATCCTTTGTGAGATATGTAGGCTGCTTAGTTCAAGAGACATTGCTGTCAGCAGAGAAGGAAATAGAAGATCATTCTAGTTTATTTTTAATGAAAACTGGCCACTCCTGTCCAGGTCTTACTTAGCCATGAACTGGGTGTGAGGTATGGAGCTAAAAAGAAGCCCCCTGCTAGGTCTGACCCTGTATCTCAGTATCACGTTCAACACAATTAATTGGATTTAATTTTGATGGCAGGCACCTATCATCAAAGATCTCATTACCCAACTCACTGAGAAGTTCAAGGAGAACCAGAGCCTTGGAAAACACAGGAGGACTACATGCCTCTCACATGAAGCAAACACCCTGTGAGCTGAACCTTCAACCGGAAACTTAAAAAAAGTGTTGTCTCTGACTTTTGTACACAAAATCAATAGATTTTTTTTAATTTGTTTTGAGATAGGGTCTTAAGTAATCCAGGCTGGCTTCAAACTTGCCAAGTATCTGAGGATGGCCTTGAACTCTTGGTTCTCCTTATCTCTGCCTCCTGAGTGCTGGAATTAGATGTGTGCACCAGTCTGTCCAGCTTAAATGGTGCTAGGGATTGGGTGTGGAGCTTTAGACATTGCTAGACAAGCATTCTGCTGAGCTAGATCTCTAGCTGTAAAATGCTGTTTTAGTTTGACAGGAGAAATATGCTAAGACCCACCGTGCATCATGGTGGCATCCCAGTTAATTTGCCACAGCTCAATGATTGCCAAGAGTGTATCTTAAACGTTCTGCCACAATATTGTATATATTCATTAAAAATGAATCTCAGTTCATCCTATGTACCTTCAGTCCATCCTAATCAAGCCACGGCCTTTCTGTCTGGGAGGATTTCATACTTCATGATATAGGACCAACACATCAAGGCTCTAAAGGTAACCGTTACATGTCAGTTTACCATGTCATTAGCAGGAGAATGGGGAGATGGGAGAGGAGGGAGGGAGAAGGGAACTACAAAGGGGAAAGGTTATCTATAGGTAATAAAAACCTGTTTTCCCCTAAAACGTAAGATATAGACATGGAAACAAAACCAAACTGGCTCCAGGGTAATACTTTATAGAAGAGCACATGCTGGCTTATACCAGGTCCTGGGTCCAATCCCCAGTGCTGCAAAGGAAAAATAAATTTTAAAAAAATCAAACCAGCAAATGAGACAGAAGAATCAAGGAAAAAAAAGGATCTCTCCAAATACAAGACGCAACCAACTCAACCCTACACTGAGTCAAGGTGCCGTATGTATTCTAGAACCGCCATGTGTGTTCAGAGGAGAGAGCCTCATGCCACGATGCTGGCAGCGGTACCACCATCGTTTGGATGTAAGATGCAGGCTCTATTGTCTTCTATCAATCAAACCTCCACTTAGGTTTGTTATCATGCCTTCCTGCTTCTAAACCCAGCATAAGCGTATCGAGTCATCTTGCTCCCAGATCTATAGGAAATTACACTTTTTTTTTTTGACACCATGCAGTTGCTGAGAATTGAACTCAGGACCACTGGAAGAGCAGTCATTGCTCTTAACCTCGGAGCCATCTCTCCAGCCCGACACCCAGGTCTCTGGCCTGTCCTATCCTCTGCAGCCACTGGCCAGATCTTGTGGCCCGTACTTCAAGGTAACATCACTGCCTCTGGACCATCCAAGTTATGAACAACCTACTTCGTGGACCCTGACTGCCATCACCCCTTCTGAAGGGGCCCGTGGCATCTTTGTGTATGCGTTGGGAGGGGGCTCAGAGCCGATCACACTCGTAGTACTTCTAGTCGCGATCTTTAAGCGCTGTGCCGTCCAGTTAACGAGAAGGTTGAGAGATGAGATCGCCTTTGTCCCCGAGAGCGCACGTGGATTTGGGGAAGCTGTGAATGACAGCACAACTTGGGCCAATAAATGGCTTCAGTTCCCAAGGTCCTGTTTTCCTCATCTATTCAGGAACCCAGGAAGTCTCTGAGGTCCCACAACATCGGCAGCCCTTAGTCCTAACCAGATGTACAGAGCCATGTGCCAGGTCCCCAGACACTTGAGAGTTCAGAATCTAGATGGATTATATTAACTCAAGAAAAAAAGAAAAAAACCACCCCGAGAGCCTCCCATGGTGACTGACTGTGAGCTGGCCACCAGGAAGAGGAAAGGAAGATATGACAGTGACAGAAGACTCTAGAAGGGGCATTTGTGGCTGAGTTGGTTTCTTCTGAGGGTCTCTGAGTTGAAACCGGAGTTCTCTGGTCAGCCAGTCTGGCTGTCCGGATTGCTCCCGGAAGCTCCTATCTCTGCCTCCTCAGATGACAGGGAGCCATGATGGCTGTCCAGGCTTCGAGTGGTTCTCGGCACATGAAGGGCTCCAGTCCTCAGACTCCACAGTGAGTGCTTCACCCATGACACTGTCTCCCCAGACCTGGAACATTACATTTTATGGGAATAAACCTGAGCACAGGGTTTAAGTCGTGAGAAACTAACACATGAGCAATTAATTAAGGTACGTGGTTATATAGACTTAATAGTGCACGTGACTACCAAATCACTTTTATCGGCACTAGTGACCAACATGGATACTGACAGGAGTGTAAAATCTGTCCCTGTCGTTACCCACACTATACCCCCAGTGCCTCTCAACCCTGGCTTAAAGTCACCTGATCTCCTTTTAAAGAACCAATGCCCATCAGGGCATGGAGCCAGAACCTTCCCTTGGAGCCTCGGCAGGTTAAAATCGTACGAGCAGACTTGTAGACACCCGCTTTGGGGTTTCAAGTTCCCTCCGATATTTAACACCAAGCATGAAGAAGTGGAGGAGCTCCAGCATGAATTCCCGTCAGTGACTGAGCTGGAAGATCCGTCCCCGCAAGAGCTGTTGGACCTAGAGGCTCGTGGCCTGGCCGCTGTGTGCATTTATCATTACTCTGGTGGGTTAATGCTAATTGTAACATATGCTAAAGTGAGAGCCAACAGTTCTTTAATCCTGCAAACAGAACCCAGTTTCCCACGCCTTGCCAAATCGAAATGGTTTGTATCCATTTCTCAGAAAGTTTTGTTTCCTTTCCATAAAACGGGGCCAGAAAGAAACTGTGGCAGGCCAAAACTTTCGACTTTTTCCCGCCCCCGCCCCTGAAAAGACATTTTTAAGTGACATATCACACAGGGATCAGAACTTAAGTTAAACGCGGCAACATTTATTTTGTAGCCATCATTCCGAACTTGGCGATTTTATGATCCAAGACTTAATAAAGGTATCACAATAGCTGAGAGCCTGTGTTGCAAAACCTCATTTAAAAAAATAATCTTTGCTTATTCGGGAGAGTAGTATTTTATGTTCCTAACCCCAAACTAATAAAGGAATCAGGACAGAAGATCTTCCCAGCAGGCCTGTGTTCCTGAGCACAAAATCCAACAGCCCTAAGTATTGGAAAAGCAAACTTTATTGCCAAGTATCTGGTCATTTTGAAGAGTGATTTTATTTGGTTTGTGGTTTTGTTTTCTTTCTTTTTGGGTTTTTTGGTTTGTTTTGGTTTGGTTTGGAGATTTTGTTGTTTGTTGTTTTGTTTCATTTTCTAAGACAAGTCTGACACTGTAGTCCAGGCTAGCCTAGTGTTCACTATATAGCCCAGGCTAGCCTAGAACTTACAACAATTCTCCTGCCTTAGCCAACCAAGTGTGGGGGTTTACAGGGTTAAGCCACAACAGCATTTGCAACTATTTTCATTTTTTTTTTTTACTCTTTTTTAAGGAAATAATGCATGGAACAAATGATCTGCTGAGCTCTGGATTCAAATCCTTCCTCTTATCCTTATGACTTTCCAGTGAAAAAGCCAGAGCCCATTATTAGCCCACATGAAATGATTTCATAAAGTTTAACCTGTTTTCTAAAAGAAAAATATAGATATAGATATAGATATAGATATAGATATAGATATAGATATAGATAGATAGGAAGGGGTATCCCTGCCTCTTGTTCTGGCCTCTGCAAAGGCTCCCATTGGTTCTTTTGCAAAGATGTCTTTCCACAGACCCCAGAGCCTCCTTTAGGGCTATTGGTATGGAAGACACCATAACCCCGTTAAACCCTGCCCAACAGCTCATCCACAAGCCCTTCCTTCCCTCAACACACCAACTACACTTCTGAAGGAGGCCGTCTCAGAACATCAAAATCCTACTCAAAACATGGGCCTCCAGGAGACCTTGAAGTCTCAAGAGTAGAATAAAGATCACATCCTGCATTTCCCCTGCATTTCCTCAACATTTCCCCTGCATTTCCTATGCAACGCATGGCATTTACAGGCCCCCTTCTCCTGAGTGTGCTGCCTGAGGGCAGGAGTCATATGGGGACCCCTTTCCTTCCACAGTCATGGCTTCCAAGGACGACCCGTGTCCGCGAATGATGGTTCAGCTTTGAAACCAGCTCTCTCTCTCTCTCTCTCTCTCTCTCTCTCTCTCTCTCTCTCTCTCCCCCTCTCACTCTAGTGCCTCCATCTAAGGGCCTGGTCCTTCCAAGCCAACCTTTTTGGAAGCCAGGAATGCTGCTTTAGCATTCTCATGAGACCCATCAGACAGGAGGGATCTAGGATTCCCCCGCCCCACCACCACCTTCTCACAAAGGAGCAGGTCTCATTAGCAGGAGACGAAAAGGATAACACGGAGAAGTACTCAGATAGGAAGAAACTCACAGCCATGTTCCCATCGTGAGCCCTGAGAAACATCCCTGCCTCATGTTTGCCAATACCTCAAGTTTGCCAATACCTCTTCCCTCCCTCTCTCTCAAGAGCCGGCTCGAGCCAAGAAGAGCCTGGCCTCTCCAGACCTCCAGAGCTGGGGAGCAGGCCACACCGCATGGCTCCCGGACAGCCTCCACCACCAGGGAAGATCTACTTAACTTACAAAAACAACGCCAAGCCCCCGAAGTTTTCTTGCTCTCTTATTCATGGGAAAAATCAAGGTTCCCCGGTAATTCCAGAGTAACGAGGCTCACGGGAAATACAGTTTTTCATCTTCTTCCAAAAAAACAAGTAATGGAAAGCTCAGGAAAGAAAGCCAAAAGGAAGCACAGGGAGACAGGGAGCCGGGGGTGCTCTACATTACACCTGTCTGGTCTGTTGTCATGGTGATAACAAACAACAGATACCGTAGGTGATCTACGGTCATCTGCGATGAGAAAAGTCCTCCATCAACTCACAGAAAGGAAGGCATGCTTGTATGGTTCTCATGTCACTGGGGGAGAAGGGGCAAAAGACATGAAAAGGAAACATGCCCAGATCCATTTCTCCACCAGGAAAATGCCCGAGAACACTGTTTTTCAGGAAAGAATTTACATCCGAATAATTTTTTTTTAACTGCCAAAGAGCCAGTTTAGAAAAGCCACAAGCTCTACATATTGGACATCAGACAATAACATCCAGGATGCTCAACCACTTAATTCAAGGGTCAAGTTACTTAGAGAAGCATAAAGTAATAAGACCTTCCCCTGAGCCATTATTAAGAAAAAATGGAAATATTCGTGTACTGTACTGACTTCCCTGTATGCTGGCTGCACGTACAGACACACACATATATGCATGCATGCACACTCGCTCACACACAGGCAGATAAAAATGGTTCCAATGGGGGCTGGAGAAACCGTACAACAGCTTAGAACACTTGCTGCTCACAGAGAGAAGCCCAGTTCAGTTCCCAGTGCCCATGGCCAACAGCTCATAATCTCCTAGAACTCCAGCTCCAGGGGATCTGAGGCCCTCTTCTGGATCCTGCAGGTACTGCACCCAACATGCAAATTGCCATACAGAGACACACAGATACATATTTTTTAAAAAAATCAATCAAAAAAAAAAAAAAGACTACATTTAAGCATAAAGACTCATCATTCGAAAAGGTGCCGTTATAAGTGACAGTTAACTGAATACACTTTCAAATGGGTAAGAGGCGGGTCAGTCTTCCAACACTTACAGAACAGTAGAGGACACACCGTGAATATTATCACTTCTCCTACACTCAGACAAAAAACTAAGGTAGTCTCAGCTGAGACTATTGACCTGTCCATCTGGGGTACAAGGGACCAAGCTTTCCTTGAAGCATTTTTTTCTCTAGAAGGCTACGCTCCCTAACTTCGTAGTTTCAAAAAAAAAAATGCCAAAAGCAATCATTTTGCCTAAAGGGCAGGAGTTTGGGGTGATAACAATATAATATTAGTCACCAAGGAGTCTCTCTTCCAAGTTACCATTAGCCCTGGGCCAGGGCACAATTTTATTGGTCGATTTCCAAAGAAAAGAAACATCTAATATCTGATTACAAATACAAAAAAAAAAAAAAATACCCCTTCATTTAAAATATGTGATGTGTGCTTTGGGGGTTGCTATGCATGGCCCTGTGCAGAGGAAGTCCTGGGGATGCTGTCAAAGGCCACAGAGATGCTGAGCGAACTTCATCTTCGTCAGCCATCAGGACACAAGCACCTAACAAGACGTTGGCTTTGGTGAGTCACACTGGGAAGACATCCCCGCACCCATCTGCACCTTACAGACTGTAACACATTTCCCTGCCAAGAGTTGATTAACATCATCTTCATGAAAGGGGGAGGGGGGTAGAAAGATGAAGAGGAAACAGGGTAGACAATGAGTAAGCCATGAACAACTGCCCAAACGAAAAAAAAAAAAAAACCCACAAGGAAGAAAACATGCCAGAAGATCACTTCCATGTGTTGAGATGGAGGTTGCTGTTAAGGCAGAGAACAAATCAGAGAGACCAGTGATGAGCTGAGCCACTCCCTCCCTTGTAAAGAACAGACAGAGCCAAAGAATGAAAGATATGATTGTTAGGGAACTTTGTAAAGCAAGTTTCTCTCTCCATCTGTCTCTCTCTCTGTCTCTCTCTCTCTCTGTCTCTCTCTCTCTCTGTCTCTCTCTCACAAACACACACACACACATCCATGCACACACACCCATGTGCACACACATGCACACACATCCATGTACACGCACCCATGCATGTGCATACACACACACACACATATCCATGCATGTGCACGCATCCATGCATGTGCATACACACACACACATCCATGCACACACACCCATGTGCACACCCATGCACACACATCCATGTACACGCATCCATGCATGTGCATACACACACACACACACACACACACACACAATTCACCTTATGCAAATAGTTTAAGCCATAGCTCTATTACCCAGAAAATACTGAAAGTCACTTTCAGATACGTGCACAAAAAGATGAAGATTACATCTACAGTTCCCTTTCAATATAATGTATGGGATCATGGGTTAAGTCTTTTCCTTTCTCAGATTGATTACATTTTTTTTAGAGATGACTTGCAATGATGGCAATAGAAAAAAAATAATAAATGACAGGCAATTGAAATATGTCAACCAAACTGAACATGCACATTTAATAAATGACACTTGACTGTTTTGGTCTTTCTCTGTGGCAGTAAATGTTTTCTACAGAATCATTTCCTACATTAAAAGGTGAAGAGGTTTAAGTTTTCCTTCCAGGATAATAATATACATTGAATCCTTAACACCCCGTAGTAGCCTGTTCAGAAACAGGGCCACGGCAGATGGAGTAAGTTAAAATGTGACACAGAGACTAGGGTGGGCTCCTAATCGCATATGAAGAATGTGCTGGCTAGTTGTAGATCAACGTGACCCAAGCTATAGTCATCTACGAATAGGGTACTTCAACTGGGAAATGACCTCCTTAATATCAGAGTGTAGGCAAGTCTATAATCTCTTAGTGATTGAGAATGGAGGCCCAGCCCATTGAAGGGAGTGGTACACCCCTGGGATGGTGGTCCAGACACTGTAAAACAGCAGGTCCAAGCAAACCGTGAGGAGCAAGCCAGTAAGCAGCACTCCTCCCTCCAGGTCCCCGCCCTACATTAATTCCTGCCATCCACGATGGACTGTGATGTAATGATGCAAGCAAAACCAATCTGTTCCTACCCAGGTTGCTTTTGGCCATGGTGTTTGATCACAGCACAACAGTAACTCTAAGAAAGAAACTAGCACCAGGATAATGGGGGGTGGGGAGGTTTTACTGTGATAGACCTGGTCATGTTTTGGGAAGGATTGTGGAAGGACTTTGGAACCTTGGGCTAGAAAAGCCATTCAGTGTTCCACACTTGGTGAGCTGTTCTGTAGGAGCCTGGAAGTGTTGAGAGAAATGCAGACAATGGAAGCCTGGCTTGTGAGGCCTCAGAGAGAAGCGAGGACTCTGGGGGCTGTTTGACATTCTGAATGAAGAATCCAGCTGGGGCTGAAGAATCCCCTGGGATTAACAAAAGACCAACACTGCCAAGGCGAGGCCTTCACTTTGCTGGGATGATGGGTGCTGGTCAGCTGTGGTTAAAGAATCAGTTGTGATTAAGAAGAGACCAGTATCACTGAGGTGAAATCTTCCAGCGAGTGTTTCCTCAGGGTCAGCGCACAGAAGCTGCATTAGGCCAAGGTTGTATATAGTGCTGGCAGCTGAACTCTGTCATGCGTAAGAGTCTCCCCAGGTTGTGATGGTTTTAAAGGCATGAAGGGGTCATGGAGAGCAGCTGAGGCTTGGCACTGGGAGAGATCAGAAGAGGCCATTGATGACCATCAACCTCAGTGGCAGCTGAAGCCTCAGGATTGGAGGGGTCATAGAAATTGAGGCTTGGTACCAGGTGACAGTTCTCAAGAGTCTTTGAAGAGAGCCCAGGAGAGGCTCTTAGAGAAACTACAGACCCTAGCACTCTCGAGATACCAATAACATGGGACGACGGTCAAAGACCGCAGCAGCCATGGAGGGGAGCCGGCCTGGACCTATGAGAAAAGCTGTGTATGCTGTGGCCAAGCCTTTAAAGGAGCCCAGACGATTGTGAATGAATCCCAGACGCCAGGCGTGGAGTTATTTACCTTGTTGGAGTTTGGTTTTATTTTGATTTGATTATGACTTTGCCCTGTTTCTTTCATCTTGAAAGAAGAGTCAAGCCAGTAAGCAGCACCCCTCTCTGGCCTCTGCATCATCCCCTGCCTCCAGGTCCCTGCCCTGTGTGCTCCTGCTTTGACTGTTGTCAGTTGATGAACAGTGATGTCCAATTGTAAGGAAAATAAACCCCTTCGCCCTCGAGTTGCTTCAGTTACAATGTTTCATCACCGTCATCCCAATGTTTCATCACCGTCATCCCAATGTTTCATCACCCGTCATCCCGGCAACAGTAACCCCAACCAAGACAAAGGGTGTCCTTAGCAAAGGAGGAAAGTTTAGACGCAGATGGACAAAACCAGAAAGCCCCGTGAAGATGCAGCAGGCAGCAGCTGATGCTCAGATGACACCCCACGGAACGAGAAGACTGACAGGGATCAGACCCTACCCTGGGGTCCTCAAATGGACCCCGTCTGAACCCCCAACCCTGCAGAGCTAGCCTCTAGAGCTGAGAGAAAACACACTCTTCGTGGGGTTCAAGCTTCCTATGTGTACTCCAACAGCACAGAGGCACAAAAAAACTGTGCCCTGTGATGGCCCTGCACGTGAACTACACGTCATCCTAACCATTTAGCTTCTGGTGGGTAGCATTTGCAGAATCTGTTCTTTTGCTCCAGATGCCCCCCCTCCCAGCTGTCTCCTCTCACTCCTTACCCCATTTGTGGTTATATGTTTAACTTCCTGCCCAGACCTGACCTCGTGACCACAGCATGGGATACCTTGGTAGACCCATCCACTCTCTCAGAGCTCATCCTGCATGCATGTGGCAGCAGCCAGATTCAAACAGGGACACACCTGTCCTGCCTTCAGAAGTGACCCAGCTGCAGGGCAAGAACTTGGGTCTCTTGTTGGGGTCGGTCTTCTGTGCTGTGTATTCGTATGCTGAGTTCTGTGCCCCAAGGATCCGGTTACAGTCTGGACATGGGCATTTTATTGATCATTGTGCTGTAAAGAATGCTCCCCAGTAACCTCTGATTGGACAAAAGGCTAGACCCTGTGACTGGATGGGGGAGGAGGGAGGGGAGGGGGCACTTGAGATGTGGGAAGTCCCAGGCTGAGACCATAAGGAGAAAAGGGGGTGGGGAAAAGGTCACCATGAGGCAGGATGGACCATGAGCAGTTGGCAAAGAGAAGCTTACCCTGAGGACACATATGAAACAAAGCATGCTGGGAAAGATTCAGACTTTGAGTAACATGGGCTCTACTGCTGGGATGTAAGTTAGAATAGTCTCAGAACTTGCTGTCTTTCTTAGTCAGGGATTCTATTCCTGCATGAATATCATGACCAAGAAGCAAGTTGTGGAGGAAAGGGTTTATTCAGCTTACACTTCCCCATTGCTGTTCATCACCAAAGGAAGTCAGGACTGGAACTCAAGCAGATCAGGAAGCAGGAGCTGGTGCAGAGGCCATGGAGGGATGTTCCTTGCTGGCTTGCTTCCCCTGCCTCTCTCAGCTTGTTCTCTTATAGAACCCAAGACTATCAGTCCAGGAATGGCTCCACCCACAAGGGGCCCTCCCATCCTTGGTCACCAATCAAGAAACTTTCTTACAGCTGGATCTCATGGAGGCATTTCCTCACCTGAAGCTCCTTTCTCTGTGATAACTCCAGCTTGTTGTCAAGTTGACAGAGAAAACCAGCCAGTACGCTTGCCCAATTTAGGTTTGTAGATTGTTAATAAATTCTGATATTTGTTTATGCGGGAGCTAAATGAAAAGTAATCTCTTTGTGGTGCTTGGCCCTGGAAGTGGCAGTAGTAGGAGGTGTGGCCTTGTTGGAGGAAGTGTGTCACTGGAGGGGGGGTGGGCTTTGAGACCCTCCTCCTAGCTGCCTGGGAGACGGTCATCTCCTGGATGCAGTTGGATCAAGATATAGAGAACTCTTAGCTCCTTCTCCAGCACCATGTCTGCCTGGAGGCTGCCATGCTGCCCTGGGTCATGCTGTCTCTTTCTCAGCCATGGAAACCCTAACGCTCTAATTGTAAGATGGGACAAAGCAGCCAGAAATCTGGAACAGCATCCCTAGAACGTTACAGGCCAGGGAAAACCAAGTCTGCACCGACCACCAAACTCACTGAATCCATTCTTTAAGCTGCTGTATTGTTGGGTTTCCCGGTGACAGAAAATGAAGTCTTTTACCCCCCAGCAGAGCATCAGAGATCATAAAACATTTCAAAAAACACACATGGTATGGGAAAATAATAGACACCGAGCTAGGAGATGGTTTATTTGGTAACGCCAAACTCCACAACCCACACTTAAAGCAGGCATCGTGGTGTGCACTTGAAATGCCTGTTCCAGGAAGGTTAAACAGTGTAGCCTATTCTGTGACTTCTAGGCCAACTAAGAGAGTCTGTCCCCCAAAATATGAGGTAGCAAGTCACTGAGGAAGACACTCTGCATGCTTATCTCTGGCCTCCACATGCATATACACAAATATGCGTACACGCAACGCATGCACACACAAACACATACATACAGGGGATGGGGAAAAAGGAACCAAGCATGTCTTTGGCAGAAGCAATAACTGAAACTCTGTGAGAAAAGTTCAAGGCGCAGAAAGACAGTAACCATGACACAACTTGAAAGACACAGTATTCGACAATTTTCCTCTTGTTAAATTCTAGTTTAAACTATGCTGGCTTCTCTGATTCCCTGTTCTAAACTATATATTCTACTTTTTTTTTTTTCAAAAAAAAAATCCACCCCTTACCACTTCCCTGTTCTGGTATTCCCCTACACTGATGCTTTGATCCTTTCCAGCACTAGTGTCCATTCCTTTCTTCTTGTCAGACATCATTTGGTTTGTGAATTGTGTCTTTGGTGTCCCAAGATTCTAGGCTAATATCCACTTATCAGTGACTACATACCATGGGTATTCTTTTGAGACTGGGTTACCTCACTTAGTATGATGTTCTCCAGCTCCATCCATTTCTCTAAGAATTTCATGAATTCATTGTTTCTAATGGCTGAATAGTATCCCATTGTGTATATATACCAGAAGATTCCCCAGCATGCAATAAGGATACATGTTCCACTATGTTCATAGCAGCCTTATTTATAATAGCCAGAAGCTGGAAAGAACCCAGATGTCCCTCAACGGAGGAATGGATAAAAAAAAAAAAAAAATGTGGTATATTCTACTTTTCTAATTTGAAAAAGATGAGAGCAATTTAGCATACCGCAGCAAATACTATCATGTATAATATGACTTTTACATTGATTTCCATGACACATAGATGCAAAGTGCTACAATGTCTTCCACCCCCTCTTTAAGAAGGGGCACACTAAAGAAGAAAAACCAACCCCTCCAGATCTGGAAAATGTCTGAAAATCACCAGAGGAATCGAACCTGGATAGGAAACAGAAGGGGTTAAATGTTTGTTCAGCGCACTCACACCCAAGAGTGAAAAGTGTCCCAGCAGTTAGAAGAGAGAGTGTGGGTGTGTGTCCCTTTACAGACACTCAGTGATCACCCAGGGTTCCAGCTCACCCCTGTAATCGCAGGACTGATGTAGAAACAAGAGAACTGCCTTGAGGTTAAGTCCAGCCTGGGCTACAGAATAAGATCCGGCCTCAAACAAACAGAGGCTGGGGTGTACCGATGTGTCACTATGGGAGACCAGAGGGTATGTGGTCAGGTGACAGCACCGCGGCCGTGCCTCATTCCTCTGCAGAAGAACCGCGGTTCTGTTTCTGTCTGGTCCAAACACTGACATGTTCTTTCCTGGAAACTTAGACGTCTGCCCTTTATTAAGTTGATTTTTCCAGCATGAGCCTTTGAAGGCTTTGAGGGCACCAGTCCCTCCAACAACAAACCTGCAGACCTTTTTACCCGAACACAAGAGTGGCCTCTGTGCTTCCAAGTAAGAGCCCAAGCAGCACATGTGTGCCTAGATTTAGACACGTGGTTCCATTTACACTGCTGTGTGTGTGTATAGATATATAGACAGACAGACAGATAGACAGACAGACACAAACAGATGGCTAAACAGATATATTAATGATATATATATATATGTATGTTTCATATATATGTATATATCTACTATATATACATATATACATGTGATACATACATATATGATACATATATCATGCTATATATCACATATACATACATGATATATAATATGTACCATACATATATGATATGATACTTATACATGTATATGTATATATGTGTATGTGTATGTATGCATATATGATACATATATACATATATTATACATATATGCATATGTATATATGATATACATATATACATTTATGTGTATGTACTCATATGTGTGTATATACACACATATACATACACACACATTAAATATATATATGTGCACACACATATACATACATACATATACACCAGGTACCACGCAGTTCCCTAAGGCAGCAAGCACACTTGCCTGGCTGGTTTCAGTCTCTCCAGCACGCAGCCTAGACAGGTAAATACTTTCAAAATGGAGAAACAGTTTGAGCACCGGATGTGAGGAAGCCTGCTCTTAAAACTCTTGGATGGAGCCACAGATGAATGATGAGTTTGCCACCCCTCCCCTACACCACAAAAAGAGGACCATAAGGAAAAAAAGAGAAAGAAGCCTTCCCAACAGTCCTCAGTCATCCACACACCCAGCTTCCTTTGCTGTGGCTGTCTCTCCGGGTTGTGCTCTCCAAATCCAGACACGGGTTTGAGCGCAATGATACAAGGGGGAAAGGAATGAAAACCATGAACTCCAGCCCATCTTTTAGAAAGGAAGGGCCTCCTCCCAAATCAAAGACTTTCTGGGGAAGAGAACTCAAATTCATCACCCAGCATTCTAATTTCTCATCATCATCTTCACAACTGGACCTGAGCATCGTTCTCCTGGCTGTGTGTGTGATGGGCCCAACTGGCTTCACTGGAGGTCAGAACATTCAGGGGACAGGGGAGACAGAATGAGCGTGGTGCCGACTTTGAGCAAGCAGGTCTTGAGAGACATGTAGTACTTGTCACAGACCCCAGCCCATGTTCTGCTCACCAGAAAGAAGGAGAGCAGGGGAGACACCCACCCACCTCTAGGCCAGACCTGGTTTGAGCCGGAGCATGCCAAGAGCAGATGAACACAACATGTCTGTGTTCGTCTGGGTGTGAGAAATCATCCCAGCATCCCTGGTGTAGCCGCAGACACAAGGCTGTTTCCCATTTATCCCCCAAGCCAGAGAAGAGCAAGATGCCACTCACCTTTTGGAAGAAGTCTTCCCCGCTTCTGCCTTTTCCTTCAGCTGCAGCTGTAAATAATAAAAAAAAGTACACATTTAAAAATACTTTCTTCATGTCAATGTTTATATTTAAAACCCTCATATATGTATGATACATATATACATGTGATACATACATGATACATATATCATGATATATCACATAAACATATATGATATATAATATGTATCATACATATATGATATATGATACTTATACACTTATATGTATATATGTGTATGTGTATGTATGCATATATGATACATATATACATATATTATACATATATGCATATGTATATATGATATACATATACATAAGTGCTCACATATAAGTAGTTGTTCTTGAGGGTTTGATCACAAAGATAAAAATAATCCCATTCTGGCCTCATCAGGGACACAAAATTATTGAAGCATGAGATACAAAATCTCATTAATGACACATCTTTGATTAAATGGAAGACCCGCAACTCTCTGTCTCCACACTGAGATGGGAGCCGCCCTATTCTTCCACACTTAACAAAACTATGAGAATGCTCCATAATCGAAGCTATAGTGTGTGTCCCCCACACTTCCCAGCTGTAATGGATCCCAGGCATCTGGGCATGTCCTTATACAGCCCACTTCTGGGCTGGTTATGTCTTATGCTTATGTGAATTGAAGTTTCCATGGAGGAAAAATGTATGCCTCTATTGGATATTTGGCTCAGACTATTGAATGTAGAGACTTGGAAAGTTTGGGTTATGTTTAGGTCCTGTTAATTCACTGATCACGACTGTGTCTGCAGCAACATCCTTGTGATGACCGGGGTGACACCTTTTGTGACTGTATTAACTTAGCAAACCACTAGCTTCTACCCAACCCAAGAAAAAAAAAAAACTCAGCATCTGAAACTACAACAGGTTCCCCACTTTGATGCGACCCTTCTACTGATAATTTCCACCCAATTCCTTTGCAAAAGTGCCCTAGAAACAGGTCTTTTGTCCTGTTACTAAAAGCTCTTCATGAAACCGTTCATTTCCCTGTAGGAATGTGTTCCTGGGGGCAACCAGAATCTATGTCCTCAGGTCGAGTCACTCAGGTTCCACTTAAGAATAGACTTACACTCTATGAGATGGAGCCGGTGTTTTATGTCAATAGTTTAAATACCTAAATGCCATACTAGGACGTCAGTTCATCTCCCCTCCTCCATTTGTTCCCACACTGGGAAACATAAGAATAAGCAGTGGAGGTCAAGGTCAAGACCAATAGCAAACAACGTCATGTGGGATCAGGGGCTGTTACGGCTAGAATACAATCCTCTCTATGAACTTCCTATAAGATGGATCGGGTCATTACAGCTAGAGCCCCTGCCAATCTATAAGCAGCCTACAAACAGGAGAGCCCAAGTAGTCCCCCACCAGTGTCCTGAAACACCCTGTGACCTGCGGGCATTTTAGTTGGCTTGTGGTGATAAGTGGAGAACTGGAGAGGAGGGAAGAGACTTAGTCATTGGGACAGGGTTACCACGGTTATCACAGGCCCAAGCTAAATCTTTCTAACAGAGATGCAAAGATGTAGTAGGGGTGACTGGACAGGCAAAGACTCAGAAGCAGGAGCACCAGCTCCTGGATGTTCGAGTCCAGAAGGTATGGTGATCCATGCTCTGTGTAGCATGTTTGTATGTGTTTGTGTACATGTAAGAATGTATATATGTGAATTCATGCATGTATGCACATGCCCACACATGGCTATATGTATATATGAGTAATGTGTACATAGACATGAATATGTGTATGTGTGTGCATGTATTAGTATTTGTGTGTGGGGGTATGAGTTTATATGTGTGTGTATATATGTGTATGTGCCTGTAGATACACATGTGTGTTCACATGCACATTCTCATAGCACTTGTTAAAATAACTAAAGATTCAAGAAGTGTCCCCTTGAGAATGACACTTGTCATTAAGTTGTGACAAGCCCCTCCTGTCAATCTCACAAGTGGAAGAAACAACTGATGAAGCTTATATTCTTCTTTTATCAACTGAAATTTCACAACTACTTATATGTGAGCACTTACATTTTTTTTAACCAACATTCCTTTTATCAAAACAACAGAACAGAAAACATGTTTCTGGGATTTCTGAAGACCATTAGATAAAATAAATGAAAACAGGAGCTAAAATGAAATCCAATAATTCTATCTAATGTGTGGTAGGGTTGAAATAATAGAATAAAGATACTCATGTCCTAACCTCTGGGACCTGGGATTATGTAATACAGGGAGGAAGGTTGACCTGGGTTATCCCAACAGGTCAATATCATCCTTATAATAATGAAGAATGAGGATCAGAATGCAACCTGACATTGTGACAGTAAAGGCAACAGGAGAAACAATACAGAGGTCAATAAGGAGAAATAGTTGAAAGTGGAGGTGGGGGCCACAAGAGAAAGAATACAAGTAGCTTCCAGAACTGGAAGACAAAGAAACGCAGCCTCCGAGGTGACATGGTCCTGCTAAAACCTTGACTTCAGCCCGGCGTGACCCACTGCAGACATCTAGCCTCAGAGCTGTAAGATGATGGATGTTACCTGCACCTGCACCTGGCCAATAGAATGGCAGCAGTTTATTGCATCAGCAATAGACACTAATCCATGAAGCCGATACATTTACACTCCCTTTGCACCAGTCCTGTACAGTCAAGGCACACTCAGCAGACCCTGCCATAGAGGAAGCCTCTGTGGTTTATTTAGTGGGGTCAACTGCCTAACTTGGAGACAGCAATACTAAAACACACATATACACACACAAAAGGAAAACTGAATTTGGAACAACTGGTCTACCCCAGCTGGGGCGGCGTCTGAAGGGTTTTCTTGAGTAGGACAAAACTGGCAGTCAAACCTAAGGATATTAACTAACCAGCAAATGTCATGGAGACATTTCAGGCCAGCCAACTCTTGAACAAAGTCCTTACTTGAGGATAAAAATAGTTGCAAAGGGACGTCACTCGCTGACACCCTCATGGAAATAAGGAAGCAAATATGACAAGATTTGAAAGAAATCTAGTGACATCAAGGGGATTCCCTTAGGGAGAGAAGGTTTAGCATCACAAATATTTTCCAAACTCCACACTGGAAAAAAAAATATGTCTTTGATTGGATGTTCTTCTTCGGAGCAAGTATCTGCAAGTGTCAAGTCCCTGAGGCAAAGGCTGTCTACTTCTACAAATGTTCCCTTCTCTACTCAGGACCAGCTCACCATGTCATAACCGCAAAACACCTTCAAAGAACAACAGCAAGGAAATTTCTCTAATTGGCTCCAATATACGATGACCTATGTTCTGGAACTGAGTAGGACACTAAAGTTTAAAGAGAAATACAAATTACTAGCACATTGTTGGGGTTTGAGAACACACAGCAGAGCAAGGTGCCACAACCGAACGTTCACTGGTATCAAAGATCACTGCCCTTTTTGACTCTAAAAACTTCTGTAGGATACCACACACACACACACACACCCCAGTTTATAAGGTGTACAATTGAAGGCCACAGACAGAGGAGTTAACCTCAGTTAAGAAGCCCCAGCTATACCAACTTGTCCCTTCATATAGACACCGAGCATAAAGTTTAATTGTTAAATTAAATGCAGTAAGAGATTAACACTTAACAGGTAATCATAAAATTGACAATTAAAAATACTCTATCATTAAATTTGTTGCAGCAAATAGGATCCAACAAGGACCTTATTGTGGTACTCAAGCCTCTCATAATGATGTGAACTGTGGCCATGCCAGT
Organism: Apodemus agrarius; assembly: GCA_964023405.1. Lineage (NCBI taxonomy): Eukaryota > Metazoa > Chordata > Mammalia > Rodentia > Muridae > Apodemus > Apodemus agrarius. Next base: position 17,575,250 of record OZ030025.1, on the reverse strand, counting down.
GTGAAGTGATAAAATCAGGTGGATGTCATGGGCCTTGACAAGTAGCTTTAGGCTACTGCTTAAGGGTCCTCAAACATAAGCTCTGTGGAACCATGAGTCTACAGGACAACTAAGAGATGGAAGTCACAAACAAGTAGATAGTTATGTGGATACACCAAAGGGATTGTTCGTATCCCAAGAAGGACCATGCCACTCTGACATGCGTAAAAGGTCATCGATTTCTGAAATATTCCATGTGGTATTTTCAGATCATAGCTAATCAATAATAACTGACACTAAAGCAAGAGAAGCCAGCTGTACAAGAAGCTACAGATGAGCCTGGCTTTCCTTAAATTCTGATGTGCGTGTTTCCTAAGCTCCTACACTCAAGGCAAAACATCCTGGTTGGATTCTTGGTTGGATCATTGTCTCAGATGAGCCACTTCAGGCTCATCTGTGACAGACACTTTCTAAGAAATATCTGTACTTCGGCCTGAGATTACTGGACCTTCTTGAGGAATGTCTCCGACTCCATGAGACACGTCTGTCAAGGCTGTAGAAGTCAAGAGAGAACAGCATGCCCTGCCCTCTCGTCTCTCAATCATGGATCCTCCAGAGGTCTAACAGGAGAGTCCTCCTGTCAAATACACCCTAGATCTCAGTATGAAAACCCTCAAATTCCACCCAAGAAGTTACAGTTTGAGGGGAGAAGGGCAAGATCAACATGGAATGTTTTTCTCAATGTAAACTCAAGACAGTTGACATTCTGAGTCCATAGACCCACGATAAAACAGAAGCGGTTACTCTCAGTCCACAAATATCTGGGTCCTATGCCAAGGAAAAGAAACAGCCAAGTCCCGACCCTTATTCAGCTTACACCCCTGACCATGTTAAGAGCCAAAGCCACCCAACCAGGGAGGCAAAACCAGAATGACAATTTAACTCTACCAACAACCTTCCCAGAGACCTTTGCATACTCCCAGTGCTGTCCAGATTAAACTTTACATGAATTTGATTATTTCTCTTCTCATAATAGAAGCTACATCCTGTTCTTTCTCCCACGGGGAAGCAGGACAGCTAAGCTACTGCTGTCCCTGACGAGGAAAGAGGACTTCAGGAGGACCACCAGAGAGAGTTGGATTCCAAGGGAAAAATAAGAAACACAATACTATCTTAACCCAAAGCATTTCAATATGTTTGGACAGGGAAATGTTGCCTATGGCATAAACCGACCTGTGTACTATATGTTGTGGGGGCTGCTTGATGTCCACTGAGGTCTTCTTATCTTCTCTGGGGAAGCTATTCTCCCTTAAGTTTAATCCTGTAACCTTACATGCGGAGACCTCTTTGTCCCCGATCCCCAAAAAAACATGGAAAGTGCATCACGATTTAATGTTATTTTTTTTCACCAATCTTTACAATATGACTCCTGCATGATGTTCCAAGGCTTACTTACTTCTCTTGGATTTTTAAAACCTTGGCTTTTTCCTGCCAATGAAAGCAGCTGTCTCCCTCCTTCCTGACACACAACTCCAGGATTAAATTCCTTCGATACTACTGAAATATGGCTGGCTAAAAGTGCAGGCAATGAGTTTCCGTGTTTTGAGCTGAACAATCCATTTTTTATGTTTATTATAGTTTCTCCAGGGCTCTGCCATGTTTTATTTCATATTTTTGCCTCACAAGAAATATGGGATGGCACAGTCCCTGCCAATAAAAACGGGAGAGGTTGAAACAGGTGTAAACTATTACCAGAATGGCCCCCCAACTCCAGAGTACTCCTGGGTAATTACCAAATTAAAGGGGCTGGGGGTTCTTTTTTTAAAAGTCTTCCTAGGGCTCAAGGAAACTTCTGTTTAAATATCTTTTTCCTTTCCAACTGTTTTTCTTTCATAGCATTCAATGCTTCATGGACCTAAGTCTAAAAACACAGGGATGAGGAATTTTAGATTTAAAACCTAATATGAAGTATCTTTCAACATTACCTAGACAAACAATGAGATTTCCCTGAAGAAAAAAAAAAGCTTAAAGTAAAAACAATAATTGTAAGTCAGCAAGATGGCTCAGTAGGAAAAAGTACTTGCCACCAAGTCTGATGACCTGAGTTTGATCCCTGGGACCCACAAGGTTGAAGGAGAAAAAGCACACACACAAGTTGTCCTTTGGCCTCTACAAGCGTGCTGTGGCATGCAACACACACACACACACACACACACACACACACACACATAAATGTAATAATTTTTAATAATTATAAAACATTTTTTTAAATACATTCCTCTTTGTTTCCTTTTCCTGTGTGTGTGAGAGAGAGACAGACAGACAGACATATGTGTAAGTGTGTACTTGACTATGGGAGAATGTGTACCACATCATACATGTGGAAGTCAGAGGCTAACCTGGGGTGTTAGCTTAATTTGAGATAGCATCTTTGTGAATCCACCATACTAACTCTGAGGTCTTCTGGGGAAGCCTCTGTCTCTCGCAGAGGAGAATTGAGATGAAAGACACTTCCATGCCCTGGTTTACATTGGTTCTGGGAATATGAATCCATGCACCGCATAGCAATGAGCACTTTACCTACAGAGTCAATGTTCCAGCCCTATTTTTAAATACTACTCATGAATTTTTGTTTTATTTCTGTTTTGGCTTTTTTGTTTTTTGTTTTTTGTTTTTGTTTGTTTGTTTTTTGTTTTTTTTTTTACTTCCAGCTCAACCTACTACAGCATACGTGCAACAAAATTGCTTTCTAGCTGCCACACAGACAAACTGTTGCCTTTCAAGAAGCACGAGTTTTGCCTGAGCTGTTTATAAAATAATTAGTTACCAATCACTTTAACTTAGCCATGAAAAAACAATAGCATACATTGTATTCTGCATACTAACCATTTCCAGAAAACTCCCCCAGGAGCTAGCCAATTATACTGGAAGGGGAATGAGATGTAGTTGAGACTTCTACCAGAGAAGAAAGGTAAACACCAACCCAGCTACAAAACCTGCAACCTAGAACTCCTGCAAGATATACTGGTTCAACTGTGGCATAAAAGTTACAGGAGTAGCCAATCAGTTAATGATCAGACTTAAGGCCCATTCCATGAGATGGAACCCATAGTTGACACTGCTAAAATGGCCCAAAACATTAGACTATCTAGGTCATTGGCCTCAGGGAAAATCTGCTACTATTCTGCCAAAGAAACACAGCGCTAAAGTGACTTCTGGTCTACATATGGCTACACCCATAGATCAGGGTCTTGCTCAACACACATCAGAAAAGCTTCTAACACTGGATGGCAATTAACACAGAGACCCACAAGTAGACAATATACAGAGAATAAGAGACTTAGAAGCACTCAACCCTCAATGGGATGTCTTCATCAAAGCCCTCCCTCGAGGGCTCAGGGAGCTATGCAGAAGACAGAGTGGAAACATTGTAAGGCCGAGAGATGATGGGCAATTCTAAGTAACCAGTGTCTTCCAGATACAACAGAAGTGGCGTACATATGAACTAGCAAATGCCATGGCAGCATGCGCGGGGTCTTCACAGGAAGATGGGGATGCCCACCCCTAACCGAGAAGCTTTTTCCAACTGACATTCACTTGCAAAGTGAAAATCAATTTTCTCCAAGGAAGTCAGGTGGTTAGGGATGTAAGGAGATTCTGAGAGGGATGGGAATCTGAGGGATGGAAAAAATATGATCAAAATATTATATATATACATATGCATTATATATATATACATAACACACAAACACACACACACACATATATACATATATTTATTTATATATATATATATATATATATATATATATATATATATATATAACTTTAAAGAAGGAGAAATCACAGGATGGTAGCCATCTTGTATAACAATGTGCACATGAGCACAAATAGACACACACGTAATTCTGTGTGTATGTATGTTAGGAAAGCACAACAAATAAGCTCGAAACACTCACAGTTATTATCTGAGGGGTAGAAACATTGTGAGTTCTTGGAATCTTTTAGAAAAAGCATTTAAATAGCTTGTGTCCTTTTTTTTTTTTTTTTTTTTTTTTTTTTGGATTACAATCATTTTCAAATCTACCCTTCCTACTTTAGAGCGAAACAAGTCATTGCCATTGTCTGACTTCTTGTGACAGTGTCATTTCAGCACAGAAGGCAGCCAGGGAAATATAGGAGACAGAGACTAACTGAGGAGGCGGGGCAGACAGCGCCACATCAGAAGAGCACAGTGAGAGCAGAGAGCATCTTGCCAGACCTGGGTCCCGGACCTGCTGGTGCTTTCAAGACTAAAGCACTGACATCACTCAGATCTCGGACGACAGAGGTTTTATGTAGCCCTGATGGAAAGAAAGCATGTGTGCCCTCCCCCAGGCCCCAGTTTTGTGGGAAAGATAGTAAAACAGACGGCCCCTATGCACAGACCTTCAGAGATGCCTGGAACACATTTGTTTCTGATTTGAAACAAGTTGACTTGCCCTATTGTCATGTTATTGCAAACCAGAAGAAATATAAACTTCAGCCCATTAAACAGCCATCCACATAAAAACTCTTAAATGGTTTCATGGCTGTAGGTTGGGTAGACATTAAAGAAATGAACATCAATGTTGCATGTTTGATTCAAACTGATGATTCTTCCAGCCTTCCCAACAATACCAACAAGCCCCTTCCTTCCCTCTTTCAAATGTCCCCAGGAGCTTAAGACAGCTACAGCCTGGGTTTCATGATGCCAATTCCCACCATTTGGAAACGTTTCTTGCCCTAGTGCTTTCAAGCCTGGGACTGTGTTTGCCACTTGAATCTTTCCGGTCCTTGTTGGATAACAGAAAAGTGAATCATTATTCCCCAGAGGACTGCTATAAAGTGGTAAGATAAGGTGTTCACCTCTGATGCAATTCCAAGTTTTATAACCATATTAAGAAGGTTGGAGATCAAGCAGGTGAAATCAGTTTTCCTAGTAATATCTGTTTAGTTTTCTATATAAAGGTCTTATCATTTTGATGTTTAATCCAACATCAATGAGACTTTAGGCTTCTGTTTTGCACGGTCTTTAAAGTCCCCTGTTTGCTCTGTTCATACTGTGCTTCTGAACTCTCAGACTATGTGACTCACAGCCACATGTAGCTGGTGACTGCTGGGTTGAACAGTGTGGTTTGACTGGAAAGATGTGTAAATTTACTGTGGGATGCTAAGTGTCCAGAATTCTGTGAAACTATACAAAGGCAGTGGATATCTTTTAGCTATTAATGACAGAATAGATTGAACTAGACTGATACTATACAAATACCCAGAGTTGGAAAACAGTGTTAGCTGGACTCAGTGGTGCTTTAGGAATGACGTAGGTAAGAAGGGAGCCTGGACATAAGTCTTCGCCATGACCCAAGCTGTGGTTGACCAGTTGGACTGAAATTCCATTGCTGTGTACTGCCATCACAAGTCCACAAGAAAGGCATCATAGTCAAACCATGATGTAACGAGTCTGAGCAGATGCTCCCCCAATATCTAGGAAGGTCCATGTTAATCTGTTGGCATGTGTGCATTTACCATGTGCTCAGATTTTTGTGAATATCTATTAACTTACATTTATAGTAATAGATGTTCTCTGATACAAACTCGCAGAGTTAATAGAGAATTTTGGATTCTGAGTATAGAGAAGCAATCATTGAGACTCTAACCAGAACTAGGATATCAGCAAGGCTTCATTGCCCCCAAGAAATTGGATGTATTATCCATATGTTGAATAGTATAGTCAGTCACCTTACAAAAGCCCCAGTGGTCCTCAGTGGCTCAAGTCGATCAGGACTCCTCCTGTGACTTCCATAGTCTTTGTCACCGCTCTTAATTTTGTTAAAATACTTGGTTGGAAATGCAAATATATATGTGTGTGTGTGTGTGTGTGTGTGTGTGTGTGTGTATTATGTATATAATTTAAATAAAATTTATATAACATATTCTGATCACAGGTTATCCTCCCCCCCACCCAGCTCCACATTCTTTCTTCTATCTTCAGAAAACAAACAAGCCAACCCAAAGAACCAGGGTAAAACTTTTAAGAAAGGTAAAATAAACACCAAGGAAAAGCTCGAGAAACACAATCTAAAAACACAAAAGCAAAACAGCGGAAAGGCCAGTGAGACAAAAATATCCCAAATAAAACCATATGAGAAAAACGGTCTACAAAAATACCATTGAGTTCATTCTGTGTGGGCCATGTACTACTGGTCATGGGTCCTCCCCTAAAGTGTGGTTTATATACCCAGTAAGACTCCATTTGAGAAAATCTTTTTTTTTCCTTTCCAAGCAAGATGGCAACTGGAGATAGCTTGTGTGTTAGGGGTGGGAGCTTTGCTCTTCTCAGCACTGGGACCCTGTCAGGCCTATCTTGACCCTGTGCAGGCCCTGTGTGTGTTGTCACAGTCTCTGTGGACTCATAAGTGTGTTAAGTCCCGTTGTGTGCAGAAAACACTGTTTCAGGGGGAAACAACTGTAAGAATAGCTTCAGTGGGTATCTGAAGTTACTGTAGTCATTCTGTGGCTACCTGCGCCCCCGACCCATGTTCCATGGATTGACAATTGATCTCCTTTCTTCCCATGCTCTTAGCCATAGAAGCAAGAGGACAAGCAAAACATAAGAGGAGGGGGTGGGAAACAAGACTGAGGCTGGCGGAGAAAGAGGAGAAAAGAAGGAGAAGAAACTAGGGAAGGGAAGGGAGAGGAGAATGTCCTTATTTCCAATTAATATTATAAGAAGGGAGATAATAATGAACACCTGCAAAAGAATCTTTTTTGGAAAGAGGGGTCCTTTTAAATGGGACCATCTAAAGAACAAGAGAGAAATTTTTTTACGTTCAAATATGTGTGATGGTTTGCATATGCCTGGAGCAGGGAACTGCACTATAAGGAGGTGTGGCCCCGTTGAAATAGGTGTGTCACTGTGGGTGTGGACTTTAATACCCTAGTCCTAGCTGCCTGGAAGTAGGTCTTCTCTTAGAGACCTTCAGGTGAAGAGGTAGAACTCTCAGCTCCTCCTGTACCATGTTTGCTTGGACGCTGCCATGTTCCCGCCTTGATGATAATGGACTGAACCTCTGAACCTGTAAGCCAACCCCAATTAAATGTTGTCCTTATAAGAGTTGCCTGGGTCATGGTGTCTGTTCACAGCAGTAAAACCATAAGACAATATGGAAACAGTGAAGTTCTTCTGGATTGTGTGTGTGTGTGTGTGTGTGTGTGTGTGTGTTCCCAAAAAGAAAAGAAAGCATACACAAAACAGAGAAAAATATTTGTTAAATGTCAATCCAAGAGTCTCCAACCAACTGTACATTCCTATGAAAATACATAAACTAGTAACTATTTTTAAAATCAGATAGAATAGATTTCCTCCAGAATAAGGTGGTATTCCCTGATTTGCAAAGCTAACTATGTTTACAACTAAATGAAAAATCACTCAAATAAAAGCATATGCTTCTGAAATTTCACAAGTATCTGAAAGAGAAATTGCCTTAAAAGCTTCCAGGAAGACCAAAAAACCAAACCACCACCACCACCACCACCCAAAAAATAGTTATAGGCAATTAGGATGGAATCAGAACTTCCATTCAAGCTCTTAGGAAGCTTCCTGATGACGGAGGGGGGGGGACGACCCTAAGTGCCAAGACGAGACAATGTTCAACCCAAAATTCCTTACTTGGCAGTAGTTTCAGCAGAATGGGAGGATGCAACAATGTCTTTGAGCTTGCAAAGTTGACAAAAACAAAACAAAACAGAAATCCTCTTCCTGAAACTTCCCTGGTAGCGTTTGTATGCTCCAGGGTGAAGGAATGAACGGAGAGAGCCCAGGACTTTCCTTGACTCAGAAAACTTAGAACTGAATAAAGAAAAGTTCATGGGGGAACTTTCAAAAATTGAAGCAAAATCTCCAAGTCTCAAAAGGTGCTGCTCTAAATCCAGCCCAGAAGGAAGGGGTAAAGAAAGGTGGTTGGGTCTTAGCTCAGTGGTAGAGCTCTTGCCTGGCAAACAAGTCCCTGGTTTGGTCCCCAACATGAGGGGGGAAAGTGATGTCACAGACTTTTTAAAGTAAAAGATGAAGAGAAGCAACCGGCTTCAAGAAGGCAAGTTATCAGTGTCATAGGAAGGTGGATTTCTTTTTAAGTAACTGATTTGTTATCTGATGACAATACCTTGTAGGAAAGGATAAATCTAAGAGGAGTTAGAGGGTTTGGAAAGAATTTGTGTTAGGAGATAGATAGATAGATACATAGATAGATAGATAGATAGATAGATAGATAGATAGAAACAGTGGCAGAAAAACAATAAAATTACCAATTCAAGGAAAAACAAACTTCTGTCAAAAATATGGTACTTGTATAGTCTCTGACATGTTCAGATAATATCAGAAAGTTTAAATGCTGAACATGGGCTTAACTAAACTTGATATTCAAAATACTGAGAAAAAAAAGGGAAGAGAAAGGGGGAACTGAGTCCTTTCCCCTATATAAGCAGACATCTACATATAAGAAGACATTTCCTATATAACTGAGGACATCTGACATTAATGAATGGGCAAAACATGTAAACGATTCAGAAAATGGACAGCTATGAGGCCTGAAACAAGACAAACAAACCTTATTATAACTAAGAAACAAGACATTGTAGGAAAAAGACATTACTGTCCCATAAACCACTTTAAACCATCTCATTTTCAAATCATTTATGTATTGCTGGATGATGATTTTACTATACTAGCCTAGGTTACCTTAAAATTCAAAAAAGGAAAAAGAAAGTACCTCATCTGTTTGAGCTTTGTTTAGGCTCAAATACCCTCTCATAAGAAGTTGTTGTGTGAAATCCCCTCCCTGAAATGTAAGATTAGAATTTGGGACCTTTGGTGGCATGATTAGATCCTGGAATGTGGCACTGTCATCAAATAGATTAGTGACCTTATAAAGCAGAGCCTAGGACTATCCCTCAACTCTTCCAACACTTGAAAGCCCAGCACAAAGGTAGCCCCTATGAAACACAAAGTAGTACCTCATAAGTAATCAATTCTGGAGACCCCTTAAGTTTGGGCTTTCCATTCTCCAAAAGTCTGAGACTAAATCTTTGATGTCTACAAGCTACCCAATCTATAATACTCTATTATATCAGCTCAAACTAGTCAACACACCATCCCAACTACATCTTCTAAGTATAAGGTGCAATGTTTGAGCCTTCACAGATTATAAAAATTAATACGCTTTTGGTTAATTTTATTCTTGACGTAGTATTATTTGTATTTACATTGTGTTTTTGAAGAATATGAAGTTCAGTGGTTTAAATATCACCAAGAACAACTAAGACTTAGGTAAGCTTCCTATAACCCCAGCAAGTTGTTGCTCTCCACAGAATCTACACTGTGTCTTCTTCACCTTAGCACATAAAGAAACATGGTTACTGAGATACCAAGGAGTAACCTGAGAACATCTGTCACTCTACACAGGATGGCCATGACAGACTCCAGGGTGCTCAGCATAAAATATTAACATAAAGAAGCTGCCATTCGAGACTAAATGGTTATGTAGAAACAATGACGTTGCTTGAACACACAACTGTTTCCACCTCTAAGTTTGCTCCCCTCTGTTTCCATCTCCAAGACTGCCCCATGCTCTGTCTTATCGGAAGGGACCAGTTCTGGGACAACCAGCAGAACTGGGGGACATCCTCCACTCCAGAAGATCAAGTCTGTGACCCACAGTCACATGCAATCACTGAGACCAAAGTCGAAGCTGGCAGTCACGCCGCAAGAACCTGGCTACCATCCCAACAGGTTCTGCTTCAACCTTCTGAAAACCGTGGCTTTGCATAATCAACTCACCGTAAATCGAGGCAAGCCCACTCAGAAGCCCTATGAAAACATCCAAGGGATCTCATTTCCCAACTTAAGCATTTTGTGGCTGATAAATCATGAGCCTATTTATATAAAATTATACAGGCCTCCTCCACTTGAGATGTTTAGGTTTCAAAAAAAAAAAAAAAAAAAAAAAAAAGAAGATATGAAGTACTAAGCCATCAACTTATATCTCTAAGAAAAATCGTTTGCTTTGGTTCAACCAGCTCTGAAGCTCACATCTGATTACAATTTAGTCCATTGAAAGCCCTTGCTGTGTTAACATGAATTTGTTTTTCCTTGGTAGGTAGAAGAATCACCTTTAAATGTGGTTTCCATCTCAAATAAAGCCTGGAGAGTAATTTTAGGGTAATAGTCTTTGGCCTCGGATAAAAGTTGTAAGAGGACACCGTTACCTCTGTTTCCTGACAAGAATGTGTGTGTACATCTACAACACAAGCCTGGTGGTCACATCCTGAGCCTTCAATGCATTCTGATTCCCAGAATTGTTACAGAGTCAGACTTGATCTGGATTAAATGTATCCACCGAAGTTGCAGAGTGAAGCAGTGTGCATTTTGTATTCCTGGATGGTCCTATGGGCTGCTGCTTGCACTGCTGGAACTTGTTTTTCTTAAGTTCAAGGAACTCAGATATCAAAGGTACAAAATATCCATCTGCCCCAGATCGCCAGGCTTTCCTGTAAGCTTAATGGTGGGGCTCTGCTTCCTGCCAATTGGCAACAGTTTATGAAATTCTGGGTGCTCAACTCTGAGGTTCTCATTCTGAAACACATAATAATTAATAAAATAAAACAAACATAGTTACTCTTCTAGATCATCATTCTGGTTTTGATAAGTCTCCTATCATCTGGATCTTGTGGTTCTTGAGTTAAAATCTTCAGCCCTGGCTAACAGTGCTGAGGTGGAGGCTGTAAAGGGTGGAGCCTGGGAAATGAGGTCAGGGCCTTATAGACATATCCTTAGAAGCACAGTCTCCATTCCCATCTCCCTTCCTTTCTGGCCTCTGTAATGTGAAGAGGTTTCCTCAGCCACATACTCCTCACCATGATGCTCTGCCTCAGGCCCAAAGCAATGGGACTGAGGGACTGTGTAGTGAAACCTGTCAAAACAACCTGTCCCTTTCCCTGTCCCTGGGGTGCTGGAGAGCTGCCTGACGCCATCCGTTCATTTTGGAAATATTTAAAAAGCAATTCTTTCTTAGATGCTTTTCCTTTCCTTTTTCTTTCTTTTCTCTGTTCATTCATCATGTGTGTGGGTGTTTTGCCTGCCTATTTTAAGTGCACATGCGCATGCAGTTCCCTCAAACACCAGAAGAGGGTGACAGATCCCCCAGGAACTAGAGTTAGTGGCATTTGTCAGTGGCTATGCAGGTTCTGGAAACTAAACCCAGGTCCTCTGGAAGAGCTGCCAGTGCTCTCAACGGATGAGCCATCTCTCCAGCTCTGAAAAGAAATTCTTGAACTCACACTTTTTAGATATGATCTCCCAGGGAACTGTATCAAGGGGGGACATTATTTTATGATGCATACAGCTCTGATTTTTAATAATGGCATAATCAGTGATAAGTGGTGTCTGTATAATGCCATATATGTGATACCCAGGCATCTTGTGGACTAATTTGGTCTATGATAGGCATGACTTACTTCTCCATACTTGACCTAGCAATTCTACTGCTAGGCAGCCAGGTCTTAAAAGTGGAAAAGTTACTGGCACAGATATGTTCATTTGACAAACATATAGTCAGCAAAAACAGAGAAATGATGTGAGAATTAAGAAGATTTAGTTTTAATCCAATGGCTCTCAACCTTCCTCGTGCTGTGACCTTTTAATACAGTTCCCTCCTGTTGTGATGACCCCCAGCCATAAATTTTTTTTGCTACTTCATAATTGTAATTTTCTACTTTTATGAATCATAATGTAAATATCTGATATACAGATGGTCTTAGGAGAGCCTTATAAAAGGTTCATTTGCTCAAGGGGTCACAACTCATGGCTTGAGAACCACCGATTTAAGCACTTATACAAATATTTGATGGCAATTTGAGAAAATTATATAGTAAATTACTAAAAAAAAAAAAAAAAAGAAAAGAAACCTAAGCATAATCTTGGGAACTCATAAAACTAAAATATGATTTTAATGATCATCCTTTAAACCACACACACACAAACTAGAGACACTGATGGAAAAGTCTAGGTTATGATTATATTTTATTGCCTTCAATTTTCTTACATTATAGATATGCTATTGAAAACGACTCCTGGGTGCTGGCAAGATGGCTCAGCAGATAAAGTACATGTTATACAAGCTGGAAGGGAAAAGCCAACTTCCGAAAGTTGGTCTCTGACCTCCACGTGCACACCTACACACATACATTTACATACACACTGTGCAGATGCGTGTGCACATGTACATGCATGGGCACACATGTATACACACACACAAATAATTTTTTAAAAATAATTTGTATTAGATATTTACATTTCAAATGTTATCCACTTCCCTGGTTTCCCCTCCGAAAACCCCCTATGCCATCCCCCTCCCCCTGCTCACCAACCTACCCACTCTGCTTCCCTGTCCTGGCATTCCCCTACACCGGGGCATCGAGCCTTCTCAGGACCAAGGGTCTTTCCTCTCACTGATGTCCAGCAAGGCCATCCTCTGCAACATATGTGGCTGGAGCCATGGGTACCCACTGTGTACTCTTTGGTTGGTGATTGAATTTCAGGGAGCTCTGGGCTCGGAGATCTAGTTGGTTGATATTATCGTTCTTCCTTTGGGGTTACAAACCCCTTCAGCTCCTTCAGTCCTTTCTCTAGCTCCTCCATTGGGGACCCTGTGCTCAGTCCAATGGTTGGCTGAGAGTATCCCCCTCTGTATTTGTCAGGCACTGGCCCAGCCTCTCAGGAGACAGCTATATCAGGCTCCTGTCAGCAAGCGCTTGTTGACATCCACAATAGTGTCTGGGTTTGGTGACTGTATGTATATGGGATGGATTCCCCAGGTTGGGCTGTCTCTGGATGGCCTGGATTGAATAGATATCTATAATATCTATAGAACATTTTATCCTAATAAATTTTTTAAGCTTTAAAAAAAAACTCTTCCAAACAGTATACACAAAAAGTAAAACCAATTAAGGGCTTTAATTATACCATTCAGTGTTTGAAAGAAACATGAAATACCGTGAATCGGTCATTACTCACGGATCTAATTAAAGCCAGGTGCATAGTTTAAATTCAGCTCTCCAAAAAGGTTATCTCGAGCTTGACGAAGTGAAATATGAATGTGCTCTTTTCAGTTCTCTTCAGGCCCCAAACCCTCACATTCTGGTAGGAGACCTCCTTTCCAGTGCTGTCTACAACAGCCTGACTCTCCAAATCCCTGAAGCTGTCCTCACCACATTAAACGCCTTCAGCTTAATTGTACCTACTCGGTGGCTATAAACAGAACTGCACGGCTGTGGGCTTCCCAAATAACCACCTTTACAAAAAATAATCACCGGCCAGCAAAAAAAAAAAAAAAAAAAAAAAATGATTTTGAAAAACAGGGTGCCAAGTTGCACTGTGGATCTTACGGTAGCAGCCGTGAGCAGACCTCCACCACACTCTGAACAAACTCTGAGCATGTGACTTGCAGGGGATCATGGGAGATAAGGGGGAGCTAAGTCTGGCCCATCAGCAATGGGGGAAAGCAGAAACTCGAACGTCATGGCAAGCATGTTACAGCAACTGCTTCAAAGTCTTTGTCCAAAGTTCCGAGAATGTCATGAATCAGAAAATACACAGAGACAAGGATTCAATTAGTTTCAGGGAAAGATGGTCAAAATCATACAGATCCCTTCTGTAGACACATCTGGTGGCTTCCGTTCATAGAACTACCCCCTTTCTCCCTGTAAGAAAACCATCCCTCCCCACCCCCCACCCCTCTCCTGCTGCTGAAAGGGAAGAAACCCAGGAACTGGCTTCAGAAGGCTTAAAAGAAACTGCTGTCCCACTCAGGCAAACAGCCACTTGCCTGACACTATACCCAAACCTCCCCAGGGATGAGGCGAGGCAAGAACAGAGGGGGGAGGAAAGAAGGGGGGAGAAAGAGACAGAGACAGACAGACACAGACACAGAGAGACACACAGAGAGACCTAGAGAGATCAGGGAGGAAGGGTTGCTTTCATTTGAGTCTTTAATAATTTAAAGGATTTATAGATAGATCAGAAAAATCAATACTGATTCAGATTACTCTCTAAAAATTTAACTGAAAAACCATCTGCACATTTCTCCACCACCACTCTTTCCCAAAACATAAAAAATAAAAAGTTCTGATTTTAAAATTACTATTCCACCTTTCTTGGAGTTTGGAGTATGGCCTGTATCTCTCATCACAACACATGGACGTTAATGTTTTCCTATGAAGCGGTTTTGTGGAAATTTCACCTATTTGTAGCAAATCTAAAGAGATTATAAAAAACATTTTCAGAAGTCAAACAGAAGTTGATATCAAAGGTATCCATATCAGTTACACAGAGAAGTCAACGCCTGCCTGGGCTATGTGAGACCCCCATCTCAAGTGAGTGAGTGAGTGTGTGTGTGTGTGTGTTGACACACATCTGTAATTCTAGCTGAACCAGGAGAGCTCTGACTTCAAGGTCTACTAGGGATACAGAATGAGTTCAGAGCCACAATAAATGTGGGGAGATCATCTCTTGGGTTTTAGGGGTGCTAAAGCTAAGTGGAGGAACACTTACCCAGCATGCAAGAAACCCTGAGAGCCAGAGAGCTGTAAAATCTTTACATTTATAAATACACACAAATGCACACACAATATCAAAAGAAGACAAAGTTCTACCTTATTATGAAAAAAAAAAAAACTTCTATATTTCTTGACAAGCAGTAATCATCTCCCTTTGAGAAACACTGCTAAACCCTCTTTCAGATGCAAGAGATGCATTAAGTCAAATTTGGAAGCATGGGCTGAGAATACAATATAGTTAAAAGAGTTCATGGGCTGGAGAGATGGCTCAGTGGTTAAGAGCTCTGACTGCTCTTCCAGAAGAAGAGCCTTAGTTCAATTCCCAGCAACCACATGGTGACAATCATCTGTAATGAGATCTGACGCCCTCTTCTGGTGTGTCTGAAGACAGCGACGGTGTACTCAGAGGAACCGCTCAGAGGAATTCATGTGCTGGTGTGTGCTGGGTCATCAAGCACATGGTTATACCCTGAGGAGACAAAGGGCTTCCTAGGACTCCTCCTGAAGCCTTACCTTAAGACCCCTTCCTGTGCCCAAGTCCCAGTCAGTGAAGCTTCTACCTCCTGCTGTTCTCTAAATGTCTATGACTCCCAAATTCTTATGCTGAAAACCTCACTTTGAAGGTGGTGCCTTTGGAAGATAGAGAATTTGCAGGGTGGCCACCCTGAATAGAACGGTTATCCGGCTATCCGGTTATCCGTTGTGAAGAGGTCTCTTCAGTGCTATCATAACGTGAGGTTGAGCTACGAACCAAGAAAGCAAGACAGAACATGAAGGGGCCTCCACCTTGCTTCCCTTGGTCTCCAGATGAGACCAAGGGTCTCCATTATGAGAATAATGTCCTATCATTTATAAGCTTGGGGGCTTCGTAGGGGGTCTCCAGATCATTTGACAGTATACCATGACATCATCATCTATCACCTACCAACATGTTGGAGCTTGTTTGTGACCACCTGAGCTGCCTGGGACCCGGAGGTCATAGGATGGGCGCGCCTGGAAGACATCTCCCATAGATGTTTTTCTCCCCTGCAAACTACTAGAAAGATGAGTCTGCTTTCCAGTCTTGGCAATGAGAAGTGACCCAGAGGGAAGAAGAGTTCCACGCAGGGCTGGACCTGTCCTAGCCTTGCTAATCCTTAACGGGGCATCTAAATCAAGGCAAAGGGGGGAGAGGCACATGGCCCCTGTAGAACACACTGCCTTGAGAAGATGTTCAGCAAGACTGAGCTGGGGGCATGTATGCCTGGGGAATGGAGGAGGCTCCAGCTGAGGAACGCCTGCCCAGAACTTCGAAAGAAGGGAGACGTGAGCTCGCAGAAAAGATCTGACGTCTGGGAAGTCTGGCAAGAGTCTCCACGGCAAGAGCAGCCTTCTCAGAAACAAATTCATTGTAGCATCCTCACTGAAGTGAAATCCGTCCCACGGATTCCAGGGCAGGGGCATGTGGTTGTCGTCTGCACTTGTGCAATGTCTCAGCGTGTCAGTGGATCGTAAAAGACGCTGCCTTCTTCCCTGACAGCTAATCTGAAAAATCTAATAAAACCACAATGAGGGATTAGAAGCAGCGGAAGAGAATCTTAAACGCGAAGGTAAGTGAAGTCGCTTTTATTAGAGAAACGTGGGGCGATTTCCGTTAGGTGCCGAGTTCACCAACATCTTCTCCAAGTCTGGTCCGGCTCCCAAGTTTTTCTACCAAGTAGAGGAAACAATACTCTCTTCTGGACTCAACCTTCCTCTATGTGCATTAAATTTCTTGCCAGTAAGGGGAAGGGAAGGTCCTAAAACTCTTTAATGGGGTGGGGTGGGGGGTGAATCTTAAAACTTAAATTTATTTTTAATTTATACAAACTATATATTGTATAATATATACAATTGTATAATACATATAATATGTAATATGTACATATATTATATACATGTATATATGTATATGTGTATATATACACACATATATGCAAATGCATATATATACATATACAGACACACACACACACACACATATATATATACACACACATTCACATATATATTATATATAGTGGGGAAAGCCATATGCACATGAGCACAGTTGCCAGAAGAGAGTATGAGACACCCAGAGCTGAAGCTATAGGTGACTGTGAGCCACCGTGGGAACCAAGAGCTAAACTCAGGCCCTCTGGAACAGCAGCATGTGCCCTTTAACCACTAACATGTCACTCCAGACCCAAGGAACTTTCTCATAATGGTTATACTGGAGATACAGAACTCCAGTACAGGACCTGGACAGGCACACGGAAGTCCCAGGTACACCACACAAGGCAGTTTACATCTAGAGTTCTGGTCAGAGAAGCTACTGCCCTCCGTGGAAGGCACGAGCGCTTAGTTTCACTCAGCGAACGCTTTTGGTTTAGAAGTATATATAAAAAATTATTTCCTGCGTGGGTTTAAAAAGAAAAGAAAACCCCAGCCTTATGAGACACCTCTAAAACCATGAGCATCTGCCCTTCTGTGGCACACTGTGACAATAGTACACCAGACACACACTAGTAACATGCAGTCCTTCCATCTCACTGGGCTGCTGATTCGCTTAGTGTTAATCCCATATAAATAAGTGCAATTGTAGACTTTCTGGAAAGACCCATGAGCGACGAGAACAGGAACAACAGCTGCGACCGTGACAATGACTGGAAGTTTGTCATCAGCTCTGCAATAGCAAAACCGCAGAGCCTTCGCCCCGCCTTCATCAACTCCCATCCGTGACACCCATGTGACATCTGTGACGCCCATGTGACATCCGTGACACCTATGACACCTATGAGGTCACACATCGGTTTATGTGGATTCCCTCAGAAGCAAATCCTACAGTAAGTAGTAGAGTCAAGACCTTTTATGTAAAATAAGATAAAGTGGTCCGAGGGGTACCTGGAGGGAAGGGGCTCTGCCAGAGCCGTAGCACCCATTCTGAGGGCCCCACCCTCAGAATGCACAGTGACATCCTCATCACAGTCCCACCAGTGGCTGGGAAGATGGACTACTCTAGACACTCTTTCATAGTATCTCCTTCCGTAAGCTTCCTGGTACAAACTTTAAGCCGAACCATAAACTCCCGTGATTAAAAGGTTTGAAAAAACAGGCTTGAGCTATGCTGTGGTGGCTCAGCAGTCAAAAGCACATTGTGCTCTTGCAGATGACCTGAGTTCGATTCCCAGCACCCATGCCTGGCAGCTCACAACTGCCTATGCCTATGGCTCCAGCCTATAGATTCAACACCTCTGATCTCCAAAGGTTCTCGTTCTCTCTCTCTCTCTCTCTCTCTCTCTCTCTCTCTCTCTCTCTTTCTCTCTCTCTCTGACATGCATATGCACACACAAAACACATAAAATTTACACATACAAAACACACACATATACACCCAAAATACACACCCCCAAACAATGTAAAACATTTAAATAAATATAAAAATAACGAACAGAGTCTTGGCCAAAGAATATTTGTTTGTTTTTAGTTTAATAAACTCAAGTTTTTCTTAAAAAAAAAAAAAAAACCCTTATTCTATAAAATATTTATAGGGTATGTGCTGACTTCAAACTTCAAATATGAAAAATAATTTCCCCTGAAGACTGCAGGCACTAAGGTTGATGGAGCTTTGTAATCAAATAGCTATGAGGTACATTTTTTACATTGCTTGAGAAAATTCAATTCTTCTCTTTAAGACAGGAAAATTAATGGGAGGGAGAAACCCAGGAGATTTTAGGCACAGGTGAAGGAATAAGGCATTCTAGACAGAGCAAGAACCTCCATGTGTGAAGGAGAAAAGGAGAGTTTGAGGGGCCTAATCTTCATAAGGTAGCATATATGCAAAATGCTCTGGAGACACTGAATATTCATGGTGCATAAATTATGTGATCCGTGAGTGACACTGAATATTCATGAGGCCTTAAGTACCACATTCACACTCATTCTTGTTCTCTGCACAAGACGCCTCAAGAACCCATAGCTGTGTGAAACAGATCAATAATTGGTATGTGGTGTTTACTGAGAGGAGGAGAGCATATTTAGGGCAGTCTCTGTTACGAAATGTTTCATCAGACTGACAGGCAAACCCCTCTGTCTCAGGAGAGAACCAAATAACTATTTAAAAAATGGGGGACAGAGCTAAACAGAGAATTCTCAACTGAGGAAACCTGAATGGCTGAGAAGCACCTAAAGAAATGTTCAAAATCCTTAGTCATCAGGGAAATGCAAATCCAAACAACCCTGAGATTCCACCTCACACCAGTCAGAATGGCTAAGATCAACTCAGGTGACAGCAAGTGTTGGTGAGGATGTGGAGAAAGAGGAACACTCCTCCATTGCTGGTGGGATTGTAAGCTGGTACAACCACTTGGGAAATCAGTCTGGCATTTCTCAGAAAATTAGACATAGTACTACCAGAGGACCCAGCTATACAACTCCTGGGCATATACCCAGAAGATGCTCCAACATGTAATAAGGACACATGCTCCACTATGTTCATAGCAGCCTTATGTATAATAGCCAGAAGCTGGAAAAAACCCAGATGTCCCTGGAACAGAGGAATAGATTCAGAAAATGTGGTACACTTACACAATGGAATACTACTCAGATATTAAAAACAATGATTTCATGAAATTCTTAGGCAAATGGATGGAACTTGAAAATATCATCCTGAGTGAGGTAACCCAATCACAAAAGAACACACATAGTATACACTCATTGGTAAGTAGATATTAGCCCAAAAGCTCAGAATACCCAAGATACAATTCACAGACCATATGAAGCTCAAGAAGAAGGAAGACCAAATTGTGGATGCTTCAGTAATTCTTAGAAGGGGGAACACAATACTCATGGGAGGAAATATGAGACAATGTGTGTGGGGCATCCAGAGACTGCCCGTCCTGGGGTTCCATCCCATATACAGTCATCAACCCCGGGAAGAGCTTGCTGACAGGAGTCTGATATGGCTATCTTCTTGAGAGCCTGACAAATACAGAGGTGAATGCTCGAGCCAACCACTGACCTGAGCATGGGGTCCCCAATGGAGGAGCTGGAGAAGGGACTGAAGGAGCTGAGGGGCTTTGCATCTCCATGGGGGGAGCAACAATGTCAACTGGTCAAGCCCCTGGAGCTCCTGAGGACTGGACTACCAACCAAGGAGCACACATGAAGGGACCCATGGCTCCAGACACATATGTGGCAGAAGATGGACTTGTTGAACAATCTGTAGAAGGAGCGGCCCTTGGTCATGTGGGGGTCCAATGCCCCAGTGGAGAGGAATGTCGGGGTGGGAAAGCAGGGGGGGGGCACCCAAATAGAGGCAGGGGGAGGGAGTTTCTGAAAGGGGGACCTGGAAAGGGGAAAACATTTGAAATGTAAATAAAGAAAATATCCAATAAAAGAAAAAAGAAAAAAAAGTAATCAGGTCAGAGAGGAACAGGGCTACAGGTTAACCCTGCTGGCTGATCCCGTCTCTCTCCAATTTAGCTCCACTATCCAGCATTCATATATGGAGAGAATAAAGGCTGTACCACAATGTGCAGTGTTTTAACTAGGTGAACTAATGAGTAATGATTATTAATAGATTAACCAGGCCTGGCAAGATGGCTCAGAAGGTAAAAGCCCTTGTCATCGTGACCCGAGTTTGATGCCTCCTAAAAATTGTCACAGAGTTCCACACATGTGCTATGGCATGTAAGCCGCAGTCCCACATAATAGTTTTTAGTTATTTTAAATATATTTTTAAAACATTCTATAATATGAATATAGTATGTTAATATTATAATATATACATTATAATATATTATAATACTATAGATGATATATTCTATAGTATATAATATTAAATATATAACATATAACATATAATACAATATTATAATATATTGTAATATTATCATATTATAATTTATAATATATCATTATGCTGTTACCATTATATAATATATACCTATAGTATTAATAAAAAATGTTATAAAATATTTTAAATATTTTTAAAATATATCAAATGTATAAATAAATACATAGGACAATTCATTTTCTCCTGATTGCTTTACCAAAAATGGGAAGCCATAGTTTAGCATCTGCTTATATGAAAGAGAGGTCAGGGAGCGTAAGGTATTGTTGTTTCTAGACAGGCAAGTAATGAGTTCCTCTCGCTCCCCCTGTAAGCTTAGGACATTATTGATGAAGCTCGCAATAAGAAAATATAAAACACAGAGAGAAACTGCAAGAAAGCAGCTGTCAGTTTACCAAAACACAGACATTTTTTTTCCATTCACCTGTTTATATTGCGGTGCTCAGAAAACACATCACTAAGAAGGTGTAGACCTACTGCGTGTCCTGCCATGATGCACAGTGGGTCTATTCAGTGGGTCCATGACCTTTAATGGCTCTTTAATGACAGCCCTTGCCCTTCTCAGACACTGTTCCCAAGACAGAGTAAGAAAAAGCACATCCTAGCAGACTGCAAACAATCGTGTCAGAAATGCACTGGACTGGACAGAAAGAGATCCCATAGACTACTTAAGCCTCTCCTGCAAAGGCAAGGGAAACAGAGCAGTGCCCCAATCTATCCTCAATACCCGGCTCTCCTCCCAACAAAAACCACAACTGAATTACTGTTCTGGCTCGCACAGCATTAAACCACACTTCCCCTCTGCGATGCTTTGTTAGCGCTTACAAAGGGAATCTATGAACTGAACGTCTGAGTTGCCTTAATTTCTATTCATTGCTATGATAAAAAAGAAAAGAAAAGAAAAATAAGTAAATAACCAACACCCTGACAGACAACAAAGCTTAAAGAGAGAACAGGGAACAGGCTTATCTGGTTCACAGTTCCAGGTTACAGTCCATCATTGTGGGGGAAATCAGGGCGGCAGGATCCTGAAGCAGTCACACACGGTCCGCCGCCGCCCGTAGAACGCAATGAATTAACAGATGCTTTGCTCACACCGCCCTCTCCTGTACATTCGGTCCAGGGTCCAGCCCACCGAATGGTGCCCCACATATGCAGGGTGGATCTTCCGACTCTAACTAAGCCAAAGAAAAATTCCTCCCGGGCATGCCTGCAGGCCAACCCAACTCAGAAAATCCCTGGGACGTGCTCCCTTCCGGGATGGTTCCGCATCTTGTCAAACCAAAGGGAATCTATCACATAGGGCGAAAGAAATAAATCACCAAATGGGACTGGACCATGAGTGCATTTACTTGTCCTGAATTTTTATTAATAGAGACAAACAGGAATGCTGGGAATGAGAAAATGGACAACCCACCTTGTCACCTACCCTCACGACAGGGAGCTGGGGATGCAGTTCTGGTTGGCAGGGTGTGTGTGTGTGTGTGTGTGTGTGTGTGTGTGTGTATGTGTGTGTGTGTGTGTGTATACATGAAAACCTGCCTTCCAACACCAGCATTCCATAGACTAGCACACAGGAGTATTTGCACCCCAGTTCCAACATTTGGGAGACAGGGGCGGGAGGATCAGAAGTCTAAGGTAGGTCTTCTTCTACCACACTGTAAAATTCCAGACCAGCCTGGGCAGCCTGAGACTCTGCCTCCATTAAAAATACATTTTTTAAAAAGCACAAAGAAAACACTTAGACTAAGCTGCCCACAACAACGTGCACTACAGTTTCCTGACTTTGGCGCTAAAAGCCCCATGTCCTTAGAAAACTCAAGTCCTGAACTACGTAGAACAAGTCTTAAAACGAGAAGTCAAGGGAAAGGAAAAATATCAAGGTATACTCCCAATCCTCGTGAGCTTTCCTGCCCAATAAGGAAAAGGAGAAATTAGTTAATCTCAACCACAGATGGCACTAATGCCATCAGACCATGACACTCCTACCCAAAGAGCTCTAGAGTTAATGCCTGGAAATGTACAGCCACTGATAGCCAGAGCAGCAACTGGCCTTGTAGAAGAACCTTCTCCCAGCCTCTACAGAAATACAAGGGCTGGCTCTAGCTCCACTACCCAGTATCCCATCCAACCCATCAACACAAGTGGAAGGGGAATTCAGGGCCTGGTCAGCCTTTGAGGTTAGTATGTTTCATGGCAAGAGACTCTTTCATTCCTTAAAGGCAGGAGATATGAGACCCAAATGGGAAAGGGAAATTACAAAGTCTTTTTCAGATATCAGTAAGAAATAGCCTGTATTTTATCTTCTGGGAATAAGAGTGTCACCCCGGCACAGCTGAGATACGTTATTCTGAGACATTCTGTATACAGAGAGTGAGTGAGTGTGTGTATATGTGTGTGTGTGTGTGTGTGTGTGTGTGTGTGTGTGTGTCACACCATGTTTACATTCAAAGCAGAGATCTGAGCTCAACAAGACAGTAACGATCGATCGCAGATGTTGACAGCAGTTATAAGAAGAAAGGAGAGAGGAGAGAGGTCGGAGAGCATCCGACTGGAGTCTTTGACACAAACTCAAAGTACAGAGAACCCTTTCCCTAAAGAAGGGTATGGATTAAAAACCAAGCGTGCGAGTTCACGGAGTTCACTGGGCAAAGCTGGCGAGAAGGGGGTGAGACACCCTCATGGCAGAGAGAGTGGGAAGCAGGGAGATTACAGAGAGCGAACTGGGGAAGGGATGGGGCCATTTAACAGGCTCGTGTGTTTGAGTACTTGGTCCCGAGTGGGTGGAAGTGACTGGGAAGGTGATAAAACCCTTTTGGAGGTACTGCTTTGCCTGGGAGCAGTGAGTACATCACTGAAGTGGGATTTGGGGGTCCACAGCCTTACCGCCCTTCCTGCATATGCTCCCTCCCTCCCGCCCCCTCCCTCCCTCCGTCATGTGTGCTGATGAAATGTGAGCCTCGTGCTCCCGCCACCACGCCACGCCTTCCCCACCATTACAGACTAGCCCCCCTGGACCCGTGAACCAGGACAAGCCATCTCTCCCTTCCGATGCTTTTGAGCACGGTATTTAAACATAATCGAAGCAGGCGGCACAAAGGGCAAGGAGGGAGGAGTTCTGGAGGCAACACACATTTGTTTTCCTTCCAAAGCTTTGCGGGAGGGAATTAGAACCTGCATATTTGCTTATTGAAATGACCGCCTTCAACCAAGATAAGTCAAAGAATAGACTGGGGAAATACAAAGTCTCTGACAGTGGCTCAGTGGGGACCTAAGGGTGCCTTGCTGTCAATGGGACAGGGAAATCACTCTTGGCAACAGCATCCGCACAGAGATGATAAATGAGTTCTAGAAAATGAAGGAGAGGGGTGTAGTTCAGGTGATAAAGTATTTGCTGATATATATATATATATGTATATATATATATATATATATATATACACACACACACACACACATATATGCATGTGTACACACATACATATACCATATATACATATATATATATATACACACATACACACACACACACACACACACACACACACACACCACACATATATTTCTCCCCTCCATGGGTTTAAGCCCCAAGCACCGTATAAATATTGCCACCACCACCACTTAATTTCTGTGGTTCTGTGACCTGCTCAGATTGAGAAAAGCACAGTTATTAAAGACGGCTCTCCATTAGCATCTTCTGAAAAGATGACTCAATGTGTATTATCGTTAAACACAGTCCGAGGCTTGAACCATCCCTAGGAAATCAGTTCGGTAGAGATTCTTGCTCCTCCGTAGAAAGGACTTAAGGTTTTACATATTTCAAAATGCAGGAAAAGGAAGGTGCCATTTCTTGTTTAAAGAGAAGGGAGCGGCCTG
This sequence comes from Apodemus agrarius, assembly GCA_964023405.1. NCBI lineage: Eukaryota > Metazoa > Chordata > Mammalia > Rodentia > Muridae > Apodemus > Apodemus agrarius. The sequence continues at coordinate 17,550,913 of OZ030025.1, read as the reverse complement.
GAGAGGCAGGAGATAGCTCAGCAGCTCAGAGCACTGGCTGCTCCCCCAGAGTGCTTGGGTTCCATTCTCAGCACCCACGGCGCACACAACCATCTGCAATTCTAGTTCTAGGGGATGTGATGCCCTCTGTTGGCCTCCATGGGCACCAGACACGCATGCAATGCACATGCGTATGTACAGGCAGGATACTCATACACATAAAAATAGAATAACAAGTATTTCTGGAAGGAAAAGAGATTCTTAAGTCACCCTAGCAACTTTCTAGATACAGTTAATTTCCAAACTTGACTATCACAACCCTCGTCTCTGACTAAAGCCATGTCTAAAGTCAACTTTGCACACTGTCAAGTTTCTTTTGTTATTGCTCCCACGGTTGAGACACTATAAGCATACTTTAAAATATAATAAACATACAATTCCCCCATGCTATCTGGTCTTTTAAAACCCCTCCCTCCGGTATACACTGAGTTAACTTTTCTTTTTTTTTTTTTTTTTTTTTTTGGTTTTTTTGAGACAGGGTTTCTCTGTGTAGCCCTGGCTGTCCTGGAACTCACTCTGTAGACCAGGCTGGCCTCGAACTCAGAAATCCGCCTGCCTCTGCCTCCCAAATGCTGGGATTACAGGCGTGCGCCACCACCGCCCGGCGAGTTAACTTTTCAATTACCCTCCATTGATAAGGGAGGCTTCAAATCTAATGGAAATTCTTGATCCTAAGAAGTGGGGAGAGTGGGGGGGGGGGCTGTGTTCTCCACTTCTTATTGTGACTTGAAGCATGTAAACAGAGTGGATCTGTTTGTAGTCTAACCATAGAAAAGAAATCAGAACAAAATATATCAGAGTCATTTTCCATCCAGTCATAAATCAGAAACAATTGAGAGCAGGGTGTAATATATTCCCTTTGGTGTCCAAATACTGGGTGATTCAAAGAGTCCCTGAGATCATGTCAGGGATTTCGTGGAGCTGTGAATCCACCTTGTGTGATCATTCTCCCTTTGAGCTAAGCATTCCCTCTGAGAAAGACATGCCGCCCCAGAGCAGGTCAGGTAAACACTAGCCGGGACACTGCTCCATCAACTGACTTGGTCAGAAAACCATAAAATACTTCATTGCCTCAAAAGCCAAGGATGGCTTATGGATTAACAGTGCCCACTCAGCCACCTCCTGAAAGATGGAGGTCAGAAGATTGGTGGGGCAGGGTACCAGGCAATAGGAGCCTGTACAATCAGAGCCTGTCAGCTAGGAAGAGCTCTTCCTCGTGAAACTCAGCTCTGGGATCTGCCCTGTATCGTTGGTGGTAAGGGCTTATAACGCATGATGCCCATAGACACATAGCGACTCCTCGGCGGAAAAGATTCTGGGTTGATCATGAATCCAAGACCATCTCCCTGCATTTCTTTTACTTCTACAAGCAAGTTATACAAGCCCTGTAGAGTTAGGGCAAAGGCTTGTCTCAGCAGAGTGGCCCTTCCTAGTGAACACCTTCAGTCCTAAGAGAAATGGCGACTTAGCTCAAGGGGCAGGCATTGTAGCAGCCATGCGCTCGGCTTAGTGCCAAGTGTGGGCCTTCAGGTGGGGTGGACAGCAACGGGGGCTGTGGCTGATCACCATGGCACCATGAAGAAGACCTCCGGACTCTTCCACGGCTTTCAAATTTGAAACTATATGAGCTAGACTTTGGGAAAGAATCCATTCTTAAGTCTAAATAAGAGAATCAGGAATAACTCTGTAGCTGGGCCCACTGCCTAACCACTTGGGGAATACCTCCTCATTTCCTGTGCATGACACGGGGAGCGAGGGAGATGCGGTCCAATAAGGAGCAGCTGAATCAGGGTAGAGAAGGCTGCACACAGGTAGGTGAAGGGAGCTAAGGGGCAAGGGTCAGCTTCTAGAGCCATGCCCCATGCCCCCCACCCCCAACAATCCTGTAGTCCTATCTATATCCTATATCTATATCCTTTCAAATCTCTACTCACACACAAAGAGGGAAGTCTACAGATGTCATTCAAAAGAGGCAAGGCCTCTCTGGCTGTCACAAATCAGACAGCTGAGGTCATGAACAGCCAGGAGTTTAGGCACAACCATCAGAATCAAAAGGTGTACTTCTGTACACTTCCCCCTGCCTATAACACAAACACAGGTTAAATGGAAGACATCCCTCTAAGTCTCCTATAAACTAACGAGCATTGGGATTAAATTTATAGTCGGGATAATATGAAAGGGGAGTACAGAGTGTAATGGGAGAAAGGGCCACAGGGCATGTGGCTCTCACCCATTGTCCCAGCATTCAGGAAGAGAGGACAGAAGGACTGTCTCAAGTTCAAGACCAGCCTGGGCTACATAGTGAGTACTAAGCCAACCTGGGCTACAGAGACCCTGTCTGAAAACACTACCAAAACAAATATTCAAACTAATAAAAGTCAGATGTGCAGAAGTAGTTCATGCCTTTAATCCCAGCACTCAGGAAGCAAAGGCAAGCCAATCTCTGAGTTCAAGACCAGCCTGGTCTACAAAGAATGTTCCAGGACAGCCAGGGCTCCACAGAGAAACCCTGTCTCAAAGAAACAGTAACAAAATAGAGAAAGCAACAAAACAAAAACAAAGGAAACAAAGTTATCACCAGAAGGGACTCCTTGGCAAAGGATTCAGAAACAAAATAATTTTAAAAAATGAAATAAACAAGAATTAGGGGGCGCGGTTGGACATTGCTGAAAGTCGCAGGAACTGAAGGAGTAATGTAAAAATACTCTCCTGACAAGGGGGAAAATATTGACCTAAAGCGAAGCCACACAAGCTGCTACCTTAGTAACGACGGCAACACACAGGAAAAGGATAATTAGGGGGGGAACAGAGATTACAAATAAAACAGATCTTTCATAAGAGAAAAATGGCCTTGTCCTCATCCACCTCTGCGAACCCTTCAGCGGGGGCAACAATAATTACCTTCCCCTCAAGACAGCTGAAAAGCTTGTGCGCCTTTAGGTTCCAGAGTCAAAGACGGCGCAATGAAATCTCCTTTTAGCCCCTACCCCTTTACGAGATAATTAAGATTTTTAAGTAGGAAACATTCCATGTATATGTGGTAAGAGAGAACTAAAGACAAATCATTAAAAAAAAAAAAAAAAAAAAAAAGACTCACTCTAGCTACAAGGATTGCCAGTGCAGAAATATCTTCTTTTCCACTTGGAACGAAATATTTGGAATAACCGTCTGGGCTGATTCCCTTCTCTCTCCCACCATTGCTATTACAGAGGAGACAGAATTTGAAGAGCATAGTTTGGATTAAATGAGCACGGTCTCAAATTCACATATGTATATTTTAAAAGCTCGGAGCAGCTTGGGATAGATCGCTGAGCGGGAGCGGAGATCCAGAAAGTACTGAGATCTAGCCAAGGAAACTTTTGGATAAATAACATCTGGCCACGGGGGTTTGTATTCCTTGAGTTTCTCAACTTCCTCTCTGGAGAAACCTAAGTCCCGGTTGGCCTTTTCTCTGACTTCCTTTAAAATGTTTCTACAAACGGATACCGCCCCGTCGCTCACTTCGGTATCTGGAGGAATACAGCGGGAGTTGCTCCCAGGAAACACCATGAAACCAGGAACACGTGTGCTGCAACATGCTCGTGGGCATCCCCCAGTCCCAGTCCCGTACCTCTGAAACCTGCAGGGAGCAGGAGGCGCCCCCAGCATCCGATGGATACGGATCTCACCCCAGCACTGCTACTCAGCAGCTCGCCTTGATGTAGTCTCTCACCTCACAGGCCAGGTCCTCTTTCTCCTCCTGAGGGATGCTGTTACCAAGGCTGAGGTTCTAGGAAAGGGAAACCACTCCTGCTGGTGGCAAGTGTCAGAGAGCCAGGCGTGACGCGCCATGGTGTGTCAACCAGCTGACAGGTCATGGAAATGAACCTCACCCTCTTAAAGACTATTTCCTGGTGCCTGGTCTAGCCCAACGGAACTGTTTATCTGTTTTTCTTCATTTTCTCAGCTGATGCCCCTTCTGACCGGCTGTAGATTCCGCCCCCTTCTCAAGCCTCCAATCAAACAGTCAAGAAACCCAGGAAGGAAAAGCAAGCCATCCTGCTCTTCTATTGACTCCAGACACCTGGGGAAACTCTGTTGTTCACTATCTCACCCCTTCGGAATGAGTTAAGCAGGGAAGATACCTTAGGACAGTGGTTCTCACCCTTCCTGATGTTGTGACCTTTGACTACAGTTCCTTACGTTGTGGTGACCTCCAACCGCAAAATTCGTTCATGGCTACCTTCATAACTGTAACGTTGCTACTGTTATGAATTCGGGACATGAATGTCTGACAGGCAGGAGATCTGATAGCCGGATCCTGTGGGGGCTGTGGCCCACAGGTTGAGAACCACTGCCTAAGAGGTTTGAAAACAGCTTGCTTCCTTAATTGTATACTTTGAATGTGAATGTCTGGATCTTTCTAACAGTTTCCGGGGCTTAGCATCACTTGATATTATTTAAAGATGCAAAGAGAGGGGTTGGGGAGAGAACTATCTACTTAATCTGAGGCTGAAGGAAGGAGACAGGATATAAGCTAGATAAATAAATAGATAGATAAACAAATAAATAGATAGATAAACAAATAGATAAATAAATAGATAGATAGATAGATAAATAGATAAACAGATAAATAAAATCCAAGCTTTGAATTACACAAGGCACAGTGACAGCAATAAGAGGCATTGCCGCTGTCAGTCCGGACTGGACCACTGCTACCATGCAAACTGTACAACAAGGGATGGGTCAAAGCAAAGAACTTGAAGACAGGGGCTTAGCTCTTCCGACATTAGCTTCCAGTGCTATTGCTTGTGCTCGGGGTAAATCAACAAAAATCCAGGGTCATAATCTGAATTTCTACTGTTTTCCTAATGGCTCTCATTTTTCTCACAACTCACTGTATCAAATATTGAAAGATTAGTAGCAGCAAGAAAGTGTTAAAGCCACAAGCCTATAACTGTACCCCTGGTTAGAAGACAGACATGCCCCGACTTCCACAGAGGACAGACACCAGCCGGTGCAGAGAATAAACACAGCCAGTTAGGGCCAGGTGACATCCTGCTAAGCCCACATGTTCCTCTAGGAAGCGAAGAGTAATCTGTGTATAGATGAGGAAGTAAAATTAGTGCCCTTGCAACTTAAATCCTACACCAAAACGATACAGGAAGATGGTAATGGAGACCACCATGACTTTAAAGCCACCCGAAGCTATCAGTCTCTGCATGTGATTCCTCTCCTATTACGAAGCCACCTCAGGAAAGCATCTCTGTCTCCCCGAGCCCCACCTGCAAGAGAAGGCAAGGGAAGCCACACAGTGAAAAAGAAGCAAATCAAAACAAAGTCCGACCTCCGAGGCTAGGTACCGAAGTCGTCGAAGAACTTCCTTAATGTTCAACAGGAGCCTTCCGGGTCGAGAACAAGAATCAAATAAGAAAATGGGGGAAGGGGGTACCCTTGGATGTCCTTGATACCCTGGAGTATCTGCAAGTGGAAAGCCACTTGCTCCTTTGTCTACGAGGTTTTCAGTGTAAGAGAGGCAGACCAAGTTCATTTACACCTCGGTCATCCAGTTCCTCCCCTGATATTCCGGATCTGCCCAGGAATGTAAAATAGCCCAATGTCATTTAATTTGGAAACTGAGATTTTTATTTACATAATGATAATGACTATACTATTAATAACGTAATAGACAATTAATATGTAAATACAATATATCGTATAAAATAATATACAAAATAAAAATAATACGTAAAATAATAATAATAATAATTTGTAGCGTGGAGTGCTGGCTCAGTGGTGAAGAGTACTTTCAGAGGTCCTGAGTTCAGTTTCCAGCACTCGCACTGAATGATTCAAGACTGCCAATAATTTCAGCCTCCCAGGGGATCTGACACCCTCTTCTGGACTCCACTAATGCACGTGCACATGTACACACACACATACACACACACACACACACCAAAAACATAAATAATAAAAAAATAAACATTTTAAACAAAATTATTTTATGTGCATGTAACCATTGTAGACTCACGCTGAAGTATATTAATAACTGTATTCAATAAATTTACTGCACCGAGTCTATAATCAGCAGCAACAGCTATAACTAACTCCTAACAGTAAAATCTTGGGATCCTTTATAGTTTTTTTTTTCAATGAAGGGAGACTCTGAAACCAAAACGTTTTGAAACTTTCGATGAGCGTGGGAGGGGAGGGCTATGTGTGTAAGCCCGTCTTATTAAGTTGGTGTTTGTTAACAGACAGGACTCGATAGATACATATAGCTGACGAGAAGGGCGTGTACGTCTGGCTTCTACGATTGTCTTTTCATTGCTCTGCCATATCTGCTCCAAAAAGAAACAAGATTCAAACTGCTCTCAGACAGCCATTGGCCCTAGGTTTTCTGGGACAAACTTCACATCCAATCTGTTTCTAATTTTTTCCCCATCAACCACAAAAATGTTCCCTATATTTCAACTTTTTTTTTTTTTTTTTTTTTTTTTTTTTTGGTATCCAAATACGTCTCCCAATCTGAGTGGCACACACGAGAAACATCTTAAACCATCTCCCTGTGGCGGTCCCTGCAAATTATTCTCCGAGTGTCTCAACACGGCTCACGTGACCGGCACACGTGATGCTTAGGGTTAATCTTCACCGCTCTCAGGAAAGGCATGTTCTCCGGCTGAACCTGGCCCTGGAGGGCTCCCTCAGCATTGAGAGCCCTCCGCCCTGTTTGTGCTAGGCACAGTTAACAAGAAGTCTGTATTCTTCTTTATCTCTGAAAAACATCAGATGTTTTCTTTCCTTTCCTTTTTGTTTTTCCTTTCAATGGATTTTTGGCATTTATTTGTGTGAGCATACCGCTTGGGCCACGGCGTGTGTGTGAAGGTCGCAGGAGTAAGGCTCTCTTTTTCTGCCCCGTGGGTTGCCAGGGTTTGAACTCCTATTATAAGGCTTGGCCGCAAGTACTTTTTCCTGCTAAGCTGTATTGAGGGCCCACAATGCAGGTGTTCTTAATCAGCAAGATAGACAATACATGGAATACTGATATCGAAATACAGGTTGGTTACAAAGACTACCCAGCAGCTCTGCTCCTATTAGATGAGGCCCATGAGCTGGGAAAAACCATGTCCCCAAAGCCTTTAGATAGGACCCTAAGCCTAGTCTTTTGAGTCACATGCATGACTAAGCTTGTCCCTTTCCCTTCAAATGAACATCTCATGCCCAGCACAGCGAGGTGGGGGTGCCTTTTCTGTATCATGGAATAGTCTGACATACAGCAGGCACATCTGTTACAAAAGGGGGCCAGGAAAGCAGAGGCCCTCCTGCAAACCTCAAACAGAAACAGCATCAGGAAGCAGTTCACCCACACAGGTGCCTAAGCACCTCCATTTTACGTTTCACCTAAAGTCAGGGCATCTGTGAGAGCCTCGAAACCAGGCTCCACGTGCATTTGTTTCTGCTTAGGCCCGCGTCGGTGCCAAATTAGCGTTTGGCTTTTGTGAGTCCAGGTTAAAAATGGGTTCGGCTCTGGGAAACACACGGTTCTGGTTTAGATTTTTTCTGGTTCTATTTGCGCGTAACTTCCCTAACCTTTAAGTTTCCTCACGGTGTTTGTACAAATTAGGCGCCAGTTCCAAACCCTGGTGACTCAACTATCTCATGGCCGGAGAGTTAAAGGAAAGGTAAACACGTACAAACCAAGTAGGCAACAGCTAGTTACAAGAAGGAAAGCCGCCAGCAAAGATGTGGTAGAACTGAGAGTCTGCGGATGTCTGTTTTACTGTCCAACACCTGAACACCAGGTTCTAGTCTCTGTGGCTGCTCCTGCCCTGGCCTCCAGCCTATCACACTGGAGTTCACTACGAGGGCTGGGCAGCCTACAGAAGCCAAACCCAAGAGAGCAGCTAGAAGAGAAGAAACACACGGAGGCCTCCTGCGACTTGCATGCACGTCAAGGCCTGGAAGCAAGACAGAAGATAACATTAGCCAAAGATAATTTCTCCTACCCCTGGCATCAGAACCGCACACCACGGTGTGTTATTTTTTAAGCAAATTCACTAGCAAAAGTGCTTTAAGCTCTCTTGAATAAAAACCTAAGGGATGCCCGCCTCGCCCCGGCTTCCTGCTAGGCGGCCATGTTTGTCTGTTTACGGCTCGCTGTGCTTCATTGGGAAAACATCTTACGTTACAATTCTCAAAGCTACAGTTTAGAAGAATACTCATAAAAATAAGTATTTCCCCCTCAAACATTCCTGACATTCCTTCCCTGTTCCAGCTTGGGGCGTTTGAAGTGTTTCAATATTAGGACTTGGATACAAGTTCCTGGTGGTGAGAGGGGATTACAGCAAGAAGAAAATACATCCCCGCACAGTTACTGACATTCTAGCCAGCCTGAGGAACTTCCAGGAAACTGAACAGACAATGTTGACTCATGCCATCTGTGACTATTACTGGATATATGACCTGTGCCCTGCATGTGTGACTCGATTTGAAATTTGAAATGCACACACGCGCACACACACGTGCACACACATGTGCACACACACTGCTCATGAGACAATGTTTTAAAACTTAATGAAGGTCAAAGGGAGGGCTATGTATATGAGCATATATTATTAAGTTGGTTAGTAAACAGGATTTAATAGTTATACATACATATCTGATGGGGGAAAGCATAAGGCTGCATTCTGGGTTTTTATTTCACACCACCATGTATTTTTTTAATTTATTTATTATTGTATGTAAGTACACTGTAGCTGTCTTCAGACACACCAGAAGAGGGCATCAGATCTCAGTACGGATGGTTGTGAGGCACCATGTGGTTGCTGGGATTTGAACTCAGGACCTTTGGAAGAGCAGTCAGTGCTCTTACCCACTGAGCCATCTCTCCAGCCCCCACCATGTATTTTTAATGAACATACAATCTGCATGTCTGCTGGAGTTTTACTAGGCTCGCTCAGAGTGGTTGCCAAACATGAACCATTTGGAGTAAGAAAAAAAAAAAAACCAAACAAGCAAACAAACAAGGAAAACAACAGAACCCAAACTGAGCCCTCTTATGCATAACGAACGAAGAAGCGGAAATTCTTGATTGGCACCTAGCCGATGTCTGTCCTGAGAACGCAGGAGGTGGTGGAGCTGGGGTGGGCGGGGTGGCCTCAGTTCTCCTCACTGCCAAGCCAAGGCGAAGGCGCCAGCAGCCTGCGGCTATGGGGAGACCTCTGCCATCCTTAGAGAGCCTGACATTTGCCTGTCGCTTGTACAAACGGGATGATGGTTAACTTGTGGTTCTTAGTCTCCTTCTTCTGATAATCCTGCGTGGAGAGAAGGTGGGGGCGGGTGACAGAGGCCTGAGCAAAGGAAAGAGTGCGAGACGTCCAAGACAAACACCTAACACAAAACAGCTAACGTGCACAGCGACTCTTCCCCAGGAGAGCCTGGCTCGGTTCTCGGCATGGAAGAGGACCGCTGCACACATGCTTCTTTTCCATGATTCTCCGGCTGGCCAGAAAACCCTCTTCCTTTCCCAGCATCATTGCCAGGAGAGTCCTCAACTTCATCTTGACGGTGAAGCAACAACACTTTGGAATGTTAAAATAATGCTCCATTATACAGCGTTATCTTGAGAGTGCTGCGGAACAGATCTGACCCAGACGTCAGTGCGGCATGCTAGTGTGACCTCTGCCCTGGAAGCAGTAACCCCAGGGGCTGCCCTGAGCGTTCTATTGATAGTCAAGGGACAGGAAGACAGGACTGGGGACCTCATTCTGGACTGTGCTCAATGCTTGTCTGTCTTCCCATCATCCGCTGAGAAGCTCACCCAGACTGACATTGCTGATCACACAGAGGAGGAAGCCAGGGAGAGGCAGGGCAGCGCTAACCAAAGCAAGACAGCAAACAAAGTCTGCAAACTTTCCACTCCAGGAGGGGCTGGCTTTTCTCCAATTTCTGCTTTGCTCTAAACACACACACACACACACACACACACACACACACACTGGCACACAAACATATGCACATATATACATACGTGCACACATGCTTAGACACACAGACACATATACACACATACACACAGAGAACGTATTCACAAGCACACACACACACATATAGAGACCACACACACATAAGTATGCGCAAAACATACATTCATATATGCAAACACCTATATACATATATACATGCATATACACACAAATACATGTGTGCAGATGTTCATATATACATAATATACATGCACACACGTAAACACATACAAACTCACATATAGACACACATAAATATATATATACATAAATACAAATACAAACATACACACACTACCATAGATACATCCATATTCATATACATATTCATTTACACATATATATATGTACATAAACACGTATACATATATAGGCACATATACACACATATATGCACAGAAACACACATATATATGCACATGCATACTCACAGAGACTCACACAGACACACACCAGCATCTAGACCACACAAACTCTGAGTGCCCTATAAGCACAGTCCTTTCCTCTTCTGCACTGAGGGGCCCCTTGGCCTGGGGGTGAGGAAGTTGGCATGGGATGGTATAGCCACCTCCTCTGGGCTTGCTTTCCACTCTCCAGCTTGGCACAGCTGGCCAAGAGGTACCCTGGGCACAAAGAACTTCACAATGGTACTAGAAGTAACTGTCTACCTAGAAGTATTTAAATTCTAAATTCAAGTGGCCGGCAGCTAGCTGTCTAGAATCTTACCTGGCTAGGCCACTGTCTGTATTAGACCATGAGGTCAAAATGCACAGCAAGTGAACACTAATACAAGAGCCACATAAGCAAGTCAGATACATACATATATACACACACATTTCCACACACATGCACGTACATGTACTCATATGTAAGCACACAAGTGTGGACACATACACTCGCAGGCATGCGAATAAACAGACACACACACACAATTTCCAAAAGATTACAAATCACTATCACTTTCCCATGTAATTCTTAAGAAGCAAATTGTTTCACAATGTTTAGGGCTAATATAGAAAGTTGATTGTTGAGATACATATAGATACATACACATCAAAACCTTAACTTACCCTTGACCAACATGATAATATTTAAGGCCAGTAAGCATAAAAAGTTTCCTGTGAGCCACGTGTCTCGATGTAGGGGAGAAATCCCAGAAAACAAAAGTCCTCTCAAGGTGTCAGAATAGCTCCCCTGTCCTCACCTCAATAAGACCTGAGAGGTGACACAGTCACCCACACACAGTCTCTGGGGTATAAGCAGCAGCTGTTATTGTCCCAAAGCTCTCCGCCATCCCAACAGTGTTCTTTTCTTCTTAGGCATTTTGATACTTCTCAACTTCAACTGCGCTTTGTGTCAACACCTTGAGTAACTGGCAGAGGAATCCGTTCGCCAGCCTTCCAATGACCACACACACACACACACACACACACACACACACACACACAGGTTCCAAGTACGAGCCTCAAAAGTCAAGTGACAGAAAGGGTCCAATGTCAGTAAGACGCCCTCTTCTGGACTCTGAGGGTACCTCCGCTGACAGGGCAGGAAAAGTGGAACGGGAGTTGCCTTCATATTCCTGGGTTACGTGTAGCCCTCCACACTGCTCAGAGAACCCTTGGACAATGGATGGCAGTTAATGCAGAGACTTTGTAACTGGTCAAAGTGCTAAGAAAAAAAAAAAAGACTGTTGACTGCTCAGCCTTTAAACAGGACATCTATACCACCACTGCCCCTCCCAAAGAATCAACAGATACAAATATGCACCCGATATTTAATAGTTGGATTATGCAAATCACAGAAACAATGTATAGCTAGATATTCACCCAACAGCATAGGGGCGAGGAGGACTTTTGCCAGCAGGCCCTGGAGCTGGTGACGATTTTGTTATTGCTAAGATAACACAGAAGAGGACACAGCTGGGGTGCATTCAGCCCCCTCCAAGACAAGAATAAAATCAGCGCTAAGATAACACAGAAGAGGACACAGCTGGGGTGCGTTCAGCCCCCTCCAAGACAAGAATAAAATCAGCATCTCACATTTCACCTGCGGTAAAGTCATTCAGAGAGAGACAGTCCCCCTCCCCCCATTCGTGCAGGACTACTGAACAGATGTGTGTGTTATTTGCATAGTTACTTTACCTCTGGCTTTATAGGAAAACCGAAAGGGGCGTTAAAGAAAGGGATAAAGAGGTAGAAAAGGATAAAAAGAAAGAAAAGGGAAGGAAGGAAGGAAGGAAGGAAGGAAGGAAGGAAGGAAGGACAAATGAACGAACTTGAAATTTGCACCAGAATCTTTTTTTTAAAGATTTATTTATTATTATAGGATGAGTACACTGTAGCTGTCTTCAGACACACGAGAAGACGGCATCAGATCTCATTATAGATAGATGTGAGCCACCATGTGGTTGCTGGGATTTGAACTCAGGACCTCTGGAAGAGCTGTCAGTGCTCTTAACCACTGAGCCATCTCACCAGCCCATGCACCAGAATCTTAGCCTGGCCTGCCTTAACTGACAACTAACTCTTCTTAAGTAGCATCCCCGCCCCCGCTTTCTTTCAGAGACTGCCCAAAGCTAACACAGTCCTCTCAGGAGTTTCCGAAAGCTAACCAATCTCACAGCCTGAAACAGAGAGAGACCAATGTGATAGAGCAATATGTCCCAGCTACAGCGTTCTAGCCTTTGCATGTCCGGCACCTTTCCTGAGGCAGGCACTGTGTGGCAAAGGGAACACAGGATCCAGCTGTGATGAATCCAGCTGCCATGAACAGCTCATCCCTGCCTCGAAGCCTTGTCTTCCTTCCCAGATCCCCAAGTGACCAGCCACACAGAATCTAGGCGTCTAGCCGGTTTAACTGGCAACTCCCCTGAGGACAAGAAGAATTGAGCTCTCCTCCTCATCAGGGTCCCAAAACCCTGTGACCCTTACACGGAGATAATTAGAGATGAAAGCCCTGTCTTATCTGCACTGTTACGGGGCACAGATGTCATGGACATACCTAATGACCGATGCAGGCTGCCTTAAAAGCCCCATGTAAAGTACATGGGCCAGTAAGATGCTAAATGCAGACTGTGCCCCCCATCAACCGTCCTGCAGAGAGTATTCGAAGTAAACAGGAGAGGACTCTGGACTGCCGGCACTTTGTTTATAGTAAAAGTTTCTCAGGGGACAGGGGGCACAGAGACTGACTGGGAGAGATCGCTCAGTAGTTAAAGGAATGGACTGTTCTTCCAGAGTCTGAGTTCCCAGCATCCATATTTAACGACCTGTCATTCCAAGTCCAGGGTGCCCAACGCCCTCTTCTGGTGCCCACGGGTACTGCATTTAACAGTAATGATGAGCCCATGAGTTTGAAAGGGAGTCTGGGAGATGAGAGGGAGCTGGGACAGAGAAAGACAAGGAGGAGATTACATAAATTCAGTACTCACGTCTAGACATCTCAAAGAAATATTTAAAGTTTAAAAAGTTCCGATAAGTAAGTGCGAAACTCACAGATTAGTTCTAAAAGTCTATCGTTTCATAGTCTTTTTCTCAAATTGCCACTTTACTAAAATCCTGGTTTTGGTCTCCTTCTTATAAAGCACCGACTAGGGGCTGGAGAAATGGCTCGTCGGTTAAGAGCACTGACTGCTCTTCCAGAGGTCCTGAGTTCAATTCCCAGCCACCACATGGTGACTCACAACCATCTGTAATGGGATCTGATGCCCTCTTCTGGGGTGTCTGAAGACAGCTACAGTGTACTCACGTACATAAAATAAATAAATAATTCTATAAAGAAAAGAAAAAGAAAGGAAGGAAGGAAGGAAGGAAGGAAGGAAGGAAGGAAGGAGAGAGAGAGAGGGGGGAGGGAGAGAGGGGGAGGAAGGAAGGAAGGAAGGAAGGAAGGAAGGAAGGAAGGAAGGAAAAAAGCACTGACTGACTTTGACATAGTATTGGCAAGCTGGTGCTCCCAGCAATGAGGGCACAGCAGCCTTCATGACGACAGACTGGTCTGATCTCTACCCACGACCATGGGGAAGATGGGAAGTCCCACTATTATGGCCTGTCTGGGACTCACTTCCTTGGAAAGGAAAGCTCACTGTGACCCCCACTAAGGGTTTCTCTGTGCTATGGGGACCCTGTCTTAACTTAGTGGATGACACACACGAACCACTAGAATCCTACACAGCCACGCTCAGCCACATTGGTCCAGACACAATTGGTCCAGGCTGGGCCCTGCGGTCTCTCACTCAAGAGGCCAAGACCATTTTCTCCGTTTATGGATTTGATTTCCAGCCACGGCAAATAAACAGTGGCTGAGAGGGGAGGATTTGTAAAGACAGCTTTAATACAGTCCACAAAAGACAGGAAGAAGATGAGAGGGTTTCCCCTCCCCGTGCCTTGATCATATACAGCACAAAATAATGCAAGACTTTTTTTTTTTTAACTCAAAAATCGACAGTCACAGGTAATAAAATGCGAAAGAATAAAAAGCCATCAGACCCCAGCCTCGGGGTTAGTAAATTTGAGATCCATTTCTCTGGACAAACGCTAGGAAAATTCTCAGAACGTTTTTTCAATAAGTTTCAACAGCCACTTCGCAGCACTAAAACTTTTATCACCCATGAGATACGCAATCTCAAGAAAATTATTTGTGTGCCGCTGCCAAAGATAGCAAAAGGCGACCTTAAAGTTGTTGTTTCTGAATATTAAATTCTGTGTATCCCACAAGAGAGATACACACAACCTGGAGAGCAGCTGCATTTCAATGTTAAATTTTAGACGCAGAGATAGAAGGCACACTCTTTTTATAGTTTGGGTAAGGCACGATTGAAGTGTATCACGTTTTAACTGACAAGCTTAACTGAACTCTGTTGCAAAGGCCTTCAGAAACATAGCTGTAAATACATGAAGATACTACATCTCAGTCTTAAACAGAAAATGAGTGTGTTGTATTAACAAGGCACATTATAAAGCTCACAACAGGGCAATCCCTCAGACTATTGTTCAAATGGATTTTTGTTGTTGTTTTGGGTTTTTGTTTGTTTGTTTGGGTTTTTTGTTTTGGTTTGGTTTTTTTTTTTTTTTTCAAAACAGGGTTTCTCTCTTTAGCCCTGGATATCCTGGAACTTACTCTGTAGATCAGGATCTCAGCGATCCTCCTGCCTCTGCCTTCCAAGTGCTGGAACTAAAGGTGTGGGCCATGACCGTCCAGCTCTTGAACATGTTTCTTGTTTCATCTTGTATTTTTTTTTCCGTACTGGGGACCAAACATGTTCATTGTACATACTAGGCAAACACTGAACTGCGTCCCCAAACTTAAAACACTTTTATCATTCCAAAATTCATTTGCTGATACCTAAGCCTCACAGAGACTGTAGTAGGAGGTGAGGCTTTGAAGAAGTTATGAAAAGGGACCACAGCCTTCTGAAATGGGTTCACATCCTCAGACAAAGATGCCCAAAAAGCTGCCTTGCCTTATTCATCACGTAAAGATCTCATAAGTAGAGTCCCTTCACTGCAGCAACGGATTTGATCTGGACTTCCAGACCCTAATGCCGTGTTTCTCAACCTGTGCATTGTGACCCCCTTTGGGATTGGCATATCAGACATTTACATTACAATTCATAACAGCAGCAAAACTACAGTTATGAAGTATCAATAAGAACAAGTTAATGGTTTGGGGGTGCGCTATGACATAAGGAACTGTATTAAAGGGTCGTGGCTTTAGGAAGGTTGAGAGCCACTGCACAACAGGGAGAAACAGAATCCTGCTGCTCTGGAGGTTTCGTTATAGCAGCCCAAACGGACTAAGGTGCTATTCTCAGGGTCTAAGATCTCCAAGACAACAGACAGGAAGAAAGAGGCAGGTCAGACTTCCATTTCACATCTGAGCATCTTAAAAACAGACAACACATCTTAAATGCCTTACATACCAAAGCAGTTAAGAGCAAAGACGGGTAACAAACAGGGAGACACGTGTCACCCAGTTCAGATCCAGGGACAAGCTTCAGGTGACAGCAAAAAGAGGGACTCTTCCCTAACAGATGTGTTAGATGCCCGGTCTCCAGCAGGTGGTACTATTTTGAGACATTCTGGAAATGTTAGGAATTGGGACTTAACTGAGGAAGTGGGTCAGTAGGGCACATCTCTGAAGTATTACACCTGGTCCCAGTCTCTTATTCTCCCTCGCTATCCTGTCCTCCCTGAGATGAGCCTTCTCTCCCTACAAGCTCCTCCCACACTGTTAAGCTCTACCTAGATAACATCATAGGGCCCAGAATCAGTGACATCAAGGATGATGGACTGAAGTTTCTCAAACTATAAATAAAAATAAATCTTTTCACCTTTATTCCTTCTCTCGGGACACAAGAATGAAATGACTGATACTTTTATATTACTCCAAGGAAATAGTCAGTCAAAGAAAAGCAGTCCTTAGCCTGGGACAGTCTTCTCTGTCCTGCACATTTAGAAATTTAAGATTGTTTGGGGGTTTTGCTTGTTTAGTTGTTTGGTTGGGGTTTTTTTGTTTTTGCTTTGTTTTTCCTTTTCTGTTACATCTGCAGGCACACTATTGGATTTGGCAGCAAATAATATTGACATAATATATCAATGTAGTTTTAAAACATTAAAAATTCTCAAGCAAGAAGAAAAGTGATTTAATACAAAATTTCCCAAGGTGTCTGCCTGCCTTGACTAAGTTATCTACCATATTCCTTCTTGTTTTGCAATTATGGTGGTCTTGGGGGAAGAGTAGCACACGTGTGGATGTCTGAGGACAACTTTTAAGAACCAGTTCTCTTGGGGGTGGGGGGCTGGAGAGATGGCTCAGTGGTTAAGAGCACTGACTGTTCTTCCAAAGGTCCTGAGTTCAAATCCCAGCACCCACATGGTGGCTCACAACCATCCGTAATGAGATCGGATGTCCTCTTCTGTTGTGTCTGAAGATAACTACGGTGTACTTACATATAATAAATAAATCTTAAAAAAAAAAAAAAAAAAAAAAAAGAACCAGTTCTCTCCTTCCACATGTGGAACCGGGAATTGAACTCAGGTCTCGGGGTCAAGCCCCTCTACCCATAGAGTCATCCCACCAGCCCTGCCTTCTCATTCTAAAGGGGAAAACTCATCACTAGAGAGGTTAAGGTTCTGCTGTCTGTGTCTCGGTGTCTTGTAACATTTCTTGTCCAAAGTTCGCTTCCCTACCCTTCCATTAGCCAAGTCTGAGTGGCTTCATGAACCAACGAATCTTTCAATCAAATCGAGCACATACTTTCCTTTGCACAAAATGCTCCACTCCACAACAAAACCCGTCTGCTATGTTTGTTTTTATATCTAGCAATGCGATTTCAGATTTTCTGAAAAAAACCGCAAGAAGAGGAAAAAAATGTATCGCTTTCTGATTGCATGCCCCCACCCATACCAGTGAGAGAGACATCAGACACAGGCGAAACTACACTCAGCCAGAAGAGACTGGAACGCAGAATGCCACCTAGGAGGTATAACCTTTACAGTCGTCCCAAGTTAATAATTTGTCACGAAATTAACCATTGCCCAACTCTAAAGAACAGTTCCAAAGTCTTACGAACAGGCTTGATGGTCGTATCGTGTAGGAATTACCTAAATAAACATTTTTTTTTAAAGCATAAAATTGAATATTCCTTCTTCCAGTGTGACCCGATTTGAGGTGGGGGCTGGTTCCACCACACTGAGAAAGGGGTCCCCTCCACAAAAGCCATTCCTTCTGGGAATAATGCAGGGGGGTAACACATTCTTGCTTGCCTCTAACAGAGCGCAGGTCTTTGAAGTCCCTCTGCTCACCAGTTTCGCCCATTTCCAATAATGATTAAAACTCATTCGGCCACTGTCTGAGTTCCAGAGATTCCAGGCCAACACTCGGTTTCACATGAGAGACTCCAGTGGCCCAAATCGTCACTCACTGGAAACTCCCCTGACATAAAACTGCCAATCACCCTGGTGAGCTAAGCAGAGAGAGAGAGATCTGATCGGCTCCCAAAAATTAACAGAAGACCGCATTAAGCACACTCGAGCTTCTCTTTATTTGATCTGGATGATCAGAAGAGAAACTGCCCATCTACCCTGATGTTTGAAGGCTCCCGCAGGAATTAGCAGTAACTGTATTCTTTAACTAGCTGTGTGGTCAATGATTTGAGGGAGTGACAATGAATCCAGTTAGCACTAGAGACAAAAGACCACACCTGGAGTGTGCTACTTACATCCTAGGTCAGCTGCGGGAAACAAGACCACCAGCCTCCCCTCTCCTGAGTCCTCCAACAGAATCAACATCCACAAGGGTGTCACAAAAGAACAGAATCGAGTCTCAGAAGTGTCTATGGAAATGCAATTAAAATTTGGGGAGACTAAAACCAGGGATAAGTGGGTCAAAGAGATTGCTCAGCTGTTAGGAGCTCTTGCAAAAAACCAAAGTCTTGTTTCCAGCACCCACACTGGGCAGCTGTAACTCCAGTTCCAAAGGGCGGTCTCTTCTAGCTTCTGAAAGCACAGTACCCCATGCACATATGCACATACAGGAATAGACACACAATTAAAAAGAACATAGGACCATTTTTTAAAAGCTAGAAATGCACTTTCATTTCCAAATGATTATTCTAAGTAGAAGCAATCCTAGCTAAAGCAATTCACTTTTCCATCCCCACTATTTGAATGACTTCTTACTAAGCACTTTTATTTTTTAGGGGAATTTTGAACACCCCCCCCCCAACATCAGGACAACCTTTCAAGTTGAAAATAATGAGTTTAGCATTGACTTACGTTCTTAAACCAACACAAAGCCAAAAGAGAAACAAATATGTCAGGTGTAACCTGCTGATTGAAGTAGTAAAATATCAATTAATATTTATGATAGAAAAAGAAACACATGTAAAAGAATTTGCAGCAGAACTGAATAACTGAAACAAGGCCTGCTGGAATATCACGTATTCTCTTGGGAAACACCAGAGCCACCAACCTCCCCTCGGCCTCTCCTTTGTTCCTTTACCAGCTGCTGCTGATTTTCACTAGTTCTGATTTTCACTCCTGATTTCCCTAGTTCTTCTTCTGATCAGATAGCCATTTAATGTCATGCCTGGTTTATCTGTGGTTTTGCTACAAAGTAGTCCTTGGCTCGTCTATAACGTGAGTATAAATTATATTTTGGCCTTTCTATTTGGCAGTATTATTTCTGGATACTTTAGAAATTTTTACTGTCAGTCCTTTAAAGTTAGAACGAAAGAGACCCAATAATTCAAGAGACCCAATAATTGGAGCTGAACTTAATAGTCTATATATATAATTACATTAACACAGACAAAAGTATTTTCTTCTACTGTAAGGTCTTCATTTGGGTTAACACGCCCAAGAGGACCACAGTGTCATTTATACATTTGTTGAAAAAGCACTTACAAAGTGTGGATACGCCAGCCCTGCAGAGTCGATTTAATTGGAGAAGACAATTTAATTTCTCAAGCCCGTAGGTAAACAGGTAGAAGGGAAAGAAAGGACCGTTGCATTGCAGGCCCCATGCGCATACACATCACTACATACGCTTCCTCCGGTACCACTGACCAGAACATGGTAGAGTGCACCAGGTCTGATGTCCACAGTGAGACAAATAAAAACCAACATGGTGACATCCTTTGACACAAATCATTTGATTGGTGGTCAGCAGTCCCCATTACCAACAGCCTGATCAGAGCTTGATACATACAGTGTTTCCCTTGAGTGTCAAATGAATTATATACTCAAGCTAGCCTGTATAAAAGACACAAAATCCTGGTATTTTATTTGCAAGCCTAGATTGGGCAGGTTTTGAGGCATTCTAACTTACATCTCAGCCCTATGGCCTTGGTTATCGGCTGTTTGATTCTCTTCCGGGTTGTCCTCGACGTCACTTCCGGCCACGTGCTCATGATTCATCCAGCCTCATGGCTACCTTGTCCCCTTTCTCCTCCTTCCTGGTTTCTCTTGAGAGCCCTCCCTCGATCCTCAAGTCCCGCCTTTCCCTCTCTTCTGGCCAATCACAGGCTCTAGCCTTTTATTAACCAATTCACTTTAAATTGGGGAGCAAGGTCTTGGGACAGGCAGATCTTGGGGCACAGAATTTAGCATTTGAATACACAGCAGAACCAGACCAACCCCCAACACTTGTCCCCATGAGGCAGAGACTTCTCTCCATAAAGAGAAAATCCTGGTTTACCTCAACAGCGAAAGGCCAGAAGGTAAAAGAAAAAAATATAGGAAAATGGGAGCAGCAGCCACTCCCTTCATGACATCATAATCACACCCCCTCAGCCCTCCCTCAACACAGGCTCACTCCCTAAGCCTGGCCACAGATACCCAGAGCATCCTCAGCCTCCGAAGGACACAGCACAGGTACCCACTCCAGCCTCACCCACGTAGCTGCTCAACCTGCCTCAACACCTGACTCAGAAAGAGTAACTTGACAGCTAAAAAGAGAATTTGACTTTCAATTCATAAAGTAAGCCCCCCTTCCCTTCCTTCCCTTCATCCCTTCTTGCCTCCCTACCCCTCTCTCTCTTCCTCTCCTCCCTCCCTCCATCCCCCTCTCCCTCCCCTTGCCCTCTGTCCCTCCCTTCTCATCCTATCTCCCTCCTCCCAGCACCCTCCTCCTCCCAGCACCCACTTAGATAGCCAGCTTCCTGCCCTGCTGTTTTTTCCCATGGACTCCAATAAAATTGTCCTTGAGTTCCCTCCGAGGCAATTTTTAAATTCTTTTATCTATGAGATCGAGAACCCAAAGAAGGGTCTGTGTGTCCCTTCAGCAATTCCACCCACAAAGGACATTCTGCTGAGTTCTAGAGAAATTATAACTTTCCTAAAGCCACATGGGAAGGGAGTCTCCGAAACAGGAGATTAACAAATTTCTTGACTTCTGGCCAAAAATAAGGGCAACGTTTGATATTTGGAAATATCAGCTATCTGCGCAATTATTAAGCTCCGAGTGTCACAGAAAGAATTATCTCAGTTACAGAGTCTAAAACTGTCACGTTCACGAAAGGGAAGAAAATGGTTATGGCCTCGGCCTGGGTTGGGGGAGCTAGTGAGAGTTAGCAAGAAATTGATCAAAGGATCTGAAATTTGAGTTAGGAAAAATAAACTAAAGACATTTACTGTGCACAGTGCGGACTATAACTAACAAGAATGCAGTATCGGGGCCAGCAAGAGGGCTCAGCGCATACAGAGGTTTGCAACGCAGCCTGTGTGGGCTGGGTTCAATCCCCAGGACCCATGCATGTGAAGATGGAAGGAAAAATCAAACCCCATAAAGCTCTCCTCTGTCCTCCTCCACATGTGCGCGTGCACATCACACACACACACACACACACACACACACACACCATCATCCCCATCATCATCATCCATCCTGTAACTCAGATGAGAACAGGGTGGAAAGACTGTATAAATTCATGCAAGATGCAAATAACTGTTTCTTGGGTACACAGAGCTAAGTAGAAAGGGCCAAACTAAAAGGCTACATACTAGACAATTATTTGTATCCATACACCAAGTACTTTGGTCAAAACCCAGGAAGCACAGGGCAGACCTTACCGTCTGCACACTGCAAGAGATCATGCCTAGAGCTATAAACTCATGGGTGGGAAAGATCGAGCATGGAAGAAACAGACCAATGTGTGAAATAAAGTCAAGGAAAGACAGAGGCGCTGACTTACATGTCACCAGACAGAAGTAAGATGTGTAGCTTGAGGCAAAGAAACTATGCCCTGGGCTCTGCTGACATCACTCTTTCGTGGGGTATCGGCCAAGAATTCCAAGACAGGTCTACACTGTATCCTGAGTCAATAAGTAAACGCAGATCATGGGAACCCCTGTTAGCTGCCAGGGAGAATGCTCAAGACCTCTTCTGTAGGGATTAGAGATGGCGCCTCACTGTAAGTCGGATTTGGCTTATGATAGCTACAGATGGAGACCATCACACATCCTTACAGAACCATTTATAGACGTGTATTATCCAAACCATCCCCCTGCAGTGTCGGCCGGAAGGACCTAAAGGATAGATCTTAGCTCTGACGCCATTTTCCCATCAAGGCACTGTGGTGCCTTTGAGCAACGGAAACCCGGACGATCGATCATATGACGCCACAGAATAAGAGCCATGTTCAAAGGGAACAAAAGAATAGATAATGATATGGGTCTGCAAAGAGAGAAGAAGGTAAACCAAAGGGGGGCCACGAAGGTCATAACTGAAACCGTCTGAGGATGAAACACAGAACAGCGATGATGTAAGTCTAACAAATATGTATAGCTCAACCGCAGCCCCAGACTCTATGACCCCAGAGCAGCACAAGACAAGCCAAAAACCCAGGAACCCAGCACTAGGAACAGAGCTCATCCACCGTGTACATCCTTGGTACTGTGAAGACGTCAATTTATGACCTATGGGAAGGGGACCAAAGCGGGGGAGGGAATCACAGAAATTGCAGCCAAGGTTCTCTCTCACAGAGTCCCCGGACCCCAGCAAGCCTCAGAACTGTCAGATTGCTCGGAGCAAGGCAAGTAGGAAGCAGTCACTCACAGCTCAGGGTTGGGGCCGGGGGATGGCGGTCGGGGGTTGGGGGGGGGGTATCTAGATCAAGTGTCAGCGCAAGGTGCTGTCCCGAGCAGAACTCTAGAATGAAGAAAGGAAAGGATGGAGAATGGAAAGGAAAGAGGAAGACTGAGATGAAGGGAAGGGAGGGCTGAGACAAGAGAAATGAAGAAAAACCAGCTTATGCATGGTCTTTGGATCCATCATGTGCCGCTATGGCTCACTGGATCATGCAAATTGTTGAGTAGCAAGGGAGAACTGGATACTCGGTATGTGAGGGCTCTCGTCGATTTTAAATCTATGTCAATGAATTACAAGTCCATACCAGTGAAAGAACTAAGAAACCTCCATTAAACCTCCACACACCAATTTAACTAAGTGTGATTTACTAAGCTCAACTCACTCTTTTAAAAAAAAAAAAATCTGGACACTAATACACTGTAGCTGTCTTCAGACACTCCAGAAGAGGGCGTCAGATCTCGTTACAGATGGTTGTGAGCCACCGTGTGGTTGCTGGGATTTGAACTCAGGACCTTCAGAAGAGCAGTCAGTGCTCTTAACCACCGAGCCATCTCTCGAGCCCAGGCCAACCTATGTTAAGCCTGTTGTTTCTTTTCAATAATCTACACATCCTCTGGGCTGAAAAACTGGAATATTGATATCTTTTGACCATCTAAGACTATTGATAAGAGAAGCAGCAGATAAACTACAATAGCAAGAGAGCCTTTCTTTCATCAGTAAAAACTGTGGCCAGTGTCTGGGCAGGGACTATTCAAATCTCCGAGTCCCAGAGATGGATCTTAAAGACATCAGTAACAACACTGCTGGTGTGACATTATGTAATAAACATGTCCATAATCTGAGCTTGTTGCCAGTAATAAAAGTCGGGAGACCGTGTGTAAGCATTTAAATGCTGCTCTCTGGTTTGAACAATTGTTGATTCTGTCCACTGGAGACCCACAATGCTCTGGGGCAGCAGTGAGCGACAGAAACTCTGGCCTCTCACAGTAGGGAGGACGGTGCTAACTAGATCAGAGAAGAGACTTAGCCCAAGGAGCCACCTGGGACACAGTGTAATTCCCTAAGGACGTTATCCAACTAAGCCAAACAAATACTCAATCTCAAGTGTTCCTATCTAATAAAAGAGTCATGATAACACCCCCCAAACAGCTCATGGCCTTGGCGATGTGTCTCATAAGGACACAGCAAAGTCAAAATGCTCTATTTAAATATTTCTGGGGAGTTTTCTGTTTTGTCTTTTTTTTTTTTTTTTTAAACTTTGTTTTGGTGGTGATGGGTGGGGTTTGGTTTTGGTTTTGGTTTTCTATGGTTTTGTTATTGGTTGGTCATTTTGTTGGTTTGGTTTGATTGTTTTGAGATAAAGTCTCCCTATCTACACAAGCTTGGTCCAGCCCAGAACTCAATTATGTAAGTCCAGGCTGGCCAGGAACTCAGAGATCGACCTGCCTCCAAAACATTAAGAAAAGATCATGTGCTACTACAAGCAGGATAAACACCTCTTTTATGAGCTTTAATAATGAATAATGTTCAAATGCACCTACATTTCAAATACAGTCTGACACTGTAACACATTCTTGCAGCGTCTTGTAAACACTGGCCACATCTGTGTAAACAGAACACAACTGATACCAGATCAGCTAAAATGAGGATATTTGATATGTAAGACTTTGCAGTAGAAGAATCTGCTTTTGTCCCTACTGCCTTAATCACAGGCACAGACTAATTCAGCTCATAGTCCTCTATTAGGTCTCCTGAAAAGCTCAATTCTAACTTTAAGACACTGGCTCTAATTTTTCTAAAACATCAAAAAGTAATATTGAAAAAAAAACAGAAGCCAAAATATAAGCGCTTTTTTTTTAACACAGGAAATTTTCTAAAAAGTCAAGGGCTGATTTGTAATAAAACCACAGATAAGTTTCAAATAAATTCCCTTAAAACTCACTTTTACTAAATACTAATAGCTGACGATCCATTTTTCTCTAAATATTTAAAGCCAGTAAAAAAAGGGGGAGGGGCTAATTTTATTTTTCAAACCTAAAAATTCTACTTTTGATTAATGGCAGAACAAACAATATGGATCTTCTCGTTGTGGATAACATGAACACACGCACACACACAGAGACACACACACATTCTTGCATGCACATACATACCTACATGCACATACATACATGTGCTTATACATACACTGTGCATGCACACATGTACATATATGCACACACGCATGCTCAGAAACAATAGAAAAATATTAGGAAATAGAAAATTATCAAATTTGTGAGGAGTTGCTAAGCCAGCAACTAACAGGGGAGCAGAGAGATGAGAGGGTAAGGAGACCCATCAAAAGCATTATCCTCCAGAAGAAATGCTAATTCTGGGAAAAGTAGCTCCAGCTAGCAGACTCTCAGATGCAAAGAGCCAGGCATTGTTGCAATGTAATACAATGTTACATAAATAAATACAATGTGATTCCCAAGGTGACTATCCAAACAGCCGACAGACATGAAGAGGAGCCCGGAACACCATCCCTGATGGACAAGGACCACTGCACTCACCGAGTGGCTCTCACGAAGAAGACTGACGCCACTCCTTAGGACTGGCAAGTTTACTGAGCAAACGGAAAAAAAAAATCCTTGTTTTGTTTTGGAGCAAAGCCATTTCTGAGAAAGCACCTCGCTCTGCCGCAGCCCAAACTGACCCAGGTAACCCTACCTATAGCCCAGACTCATGACTTCGAGCTTGTAGCAATCCTCCTGCCTCAGCCTTCCAATTCTGGGATTTCACAGGTGTGAGCCACCACACCTGGCTGAAAATTCTCCTTTGAAAGAGTCGATGCGAGGCACTGTAAGCAAGCCTTTGGGATAGTAGAAGGTAGTATTCACGAAAGCTAAACATAAAACATAACCTTGGTTTATACCTTGTTTTACCCGCTCTTGGACCCAAGAGAAATCAGCCTCCAGGACAGCTGTGTGTGAGAACGTGCACAGCTGCTCCATCCCGACAGCCAAAGATAAATATGACATAAAGAGCTGACCACCAATGAACCCTGGCATGTTTATACGTCGGGATATCCCAAACACAAAGGAACAAATGCGCAATAGTACACCCGCCGGCTTAGACAGGAGAGAACCCCCCTCCCCCCCCCACAAGGCTGGTCGAGAAAAGCCATAGGCCTGTTTATCAGGACAAAAAGTTAAGAACTGTGGAAAAATCTGTTATTAACCAGAGACACACAACGTTCATGAATCACAAATTCAGAATGAGCAAAGGCAGACATAACAAATTATGGATTATGTAATTTTATTTCTGAAGAATATATTCAGGCAGAGGACGTAGGGGCCCATATCCCTGCACATGGTTAAGGCCATCCCGAAAACTGCAAAGGATGCTACCACAAAACTAAGGCAGCTGTAATCATCAGGGGTAAGGGAGGGGGCCAGAAGGGAGCATGTCTTGGCTGTGTGCAGTATTTTCTTCTTTTGAATAAAAGACAATTTATTGTGCTACACTGTCCCCTATATATTTTTATATATTTTTCCTTATGATTTAAATGCTAGAAAAACTTTGAACTGAGACATTGGAATATTTTGTAATTTAAATTTATTTAAATTTAATCTATTTAAATTATCTATTTAATCTATTTAAATTATCTATTTAATCTATTTAAATCTATTTAAAAAGACCCTGGTATTTGAAGTCTCAGACTGGAAATGGATGCAAGCCAAGCAGATATATATTCACAAAGGCCACTCATGGGGATCCACAGAATAATTCTGTCCCTCCAAAATAGTATCATCAAAGTCTCTAAATCATAAACACAACGAAGCCTAGATTATCCCTCAACGGACGACTTCGTAAACGTGAAATTCAATTTTGGTACTCATTGCTGAAGTTCGTCAATAAATATTAAGACGACGTTTCTGGATGATTTGGGTTCTGCATTGCACCAAACACTTAATAAAGTCTCGCACTAAACGTCACTTGACAACCTTTGAGGGCTGGAGAGATGGCTCAGCGGTTAAGAGCACTGACTGCTCTTCTAGAGGTCCTGAGTTCAAATCCCAGCAACCACATGGTGACTCACAACCATCTGTAATGGGATCCGATTTCCTCTTCTGGGGTGTCTGAAGACAGCTACAGTGTACTCATATAAATAAAGTAAATTTTAAAAGAGAGAGAGAAGGAGAGAGGGAGAGAGGGAGGAAAGAAGGGAGGAAGGAAGGAAGGAAGGAAGGAAGGAAGGAAGGAAGGAAGGAAGGAAACCTTTTATTACATGACATGCCTTGGCATGTTTGAATTCCTAAACTATCAGACGACTCGGTGTGACTGAAAATTGCAAGCGCTAGCCTAACAACCCTGCTCTCATGTGTTTGTGTGTGTGTGTGTGTGCACTTGTGTCTGCACACGTATGTGAGTGAGTGGGGAGTGTTTGCATGTATGTATGTGCTCATAGGCGTGCATTTGCTGTGGGGATGAGCGCTTGCCCACACATATGTGTATGGAGGCCGGAAGTCAACATCAGAGACTTTCTCTCTTGTTCTCCACTGAATATTTTGAGGCAAGGTCTCTCACAGAACCTGGAGCTCATCAACTGGCCAGACTGGCTGGCCTCTGAGATCCTAGATTCCGTCCGGCTTTCTCTGCCTCTCCTCCAGTGCCACAGTCACCAAGGGCATGCTGTGGTGCTTGGAGATTGGAACTCAGGTTACCATGCTTTCAAACAAGTACTTTACCATCTCAGTATCTTCCATAACTCAGCTTTCATTTGTTAATTGAAAACCATCTCTCAGGCCTGAAAGTTCGTTCCTAGGTCTGAAAACTCAGGCGACTACAGAACCGTTTCCACTCGAGATTAGCATTTCTCAGAACAACATAAATCAACATCCCACCAAAGTAGCTTCCGGTTCACCACAGACATGTTTTCCCCAACCCAGGATCTGGTCACCCAGTGCTCCTCATCCACCAAGGCCCTGCAGACACCCCAGATGCCTCAAGCAGTGTAGAGGGGTGGGGATGGGGGTAGAGGGGAGGGGCTGAAGACCACCACACCTAGCCTCACCAGGCACTGAACTCCACGTCTTTCCCACTGAGGGCAACATGAACACAATTCAACAGAACCAAGGGCAGTGGAAAAACTGATCATCTGAACACAGCATCTGTTTCTAATCTTCAGAAAATTTAATTTCAACATGTGGACTTTTGAGACTTTTTCTTTTCTCTTCATTTTGGTGCTGGATACGAGTGAGTGGGTGGGTTGTCTCTGACTCTGGCTTTCCAATCTGTCAGTGGGCTCGGCTGCTGCTACAGCTGGTGCAAACGCAGAAACTCCTCAGTTAGGAAGTCTGAGAATTGTCATGCAAAATAGGGTCAAAGGGCCAGAGTCCACTTTACACATTAACTGCTTCATTCTAGAGTGAGACTTTAATTTCTCTCTTGAGAAATTAGAAAATGGATTGTGTGTGGGATATGCATGTGTGTGTGTGTGTGTGTGTGTATGTGTGTGTGCACGTGCCAGCAAGGCCCAGAGATTGTTCTGTCCCCATCCCACGCTCCATGACAATGCCGGGCTATAGGCACACACACACCTCTTATGTGAGTGCTAGAGATTTCAACTCAGAGCTTCATGTTTACACAGCAAGCACACTTACCCACTGAGCCATCTCTCCAGCTGCATACATTCAATTCTTAAGAGGGGGCTGGAGAGATGGCTCAGCGGTTAAGAGCACTGACTGCTCTTCCAGAGGTCCTGAGTTCAAATCCTGGCAACCACATGGTGGCTCACAACCATCTGTAATTAGATGAGATGCCTTCTTCTGGTGTGTCTGAAGACAGCTACAGTGTACTCACAAACACAAAATAAATAAATAAATCTTTAAGAGATATGAAGAGAGAGTAAAGAAGCATCAGTTTTGATTACTATGAACAAAATAATTCTCCCCAAATTTCCTGAATAACTTTTCTAAGAAAAAGAAACGATTAAGGTTGTAAGCATTAAAAGTTCACATATCAGTTATATAGGAAGGCAGGCAACAATTACCAAAATAAAATACAATGTTTAAGCATGAATCAATATTGCTAAGCATACATATCTTGGTTGGTGTTAATTAACCATCTTTTTTCTTTTTTTTTTAATATGCACTGGTGTGTGGGAATCAGATCCCCTGGAACTGGAGTTTACTGACTGTTGAGAGCCACCATGTGGGTGCTGGGAATTGAACCTGAGTCCTCTGGAAGAACAGCCAGTGCTTTTAACCACTAAGCCATCTCTCCAACCACCACCACCCCCTCCCGTTTGTAGTATAACAGTAATATACATTTATTCCAGTTCGCTAGAATTGCCATTAGGTAAGGATCCCAAAACCAGGTGCAGAAACAATTCTAGAGCTACAACCCCCAAACCAAGCATCGACATGTGTTCTGAGGGCCACAAGAGAGAGGCTTGAGTTCCCCCACACCAGCTGGCTACAGACGGCTGGCTCTTCCTGCGTGTCACACACTGCCGTCCCGTCTGTGCCGTATCTCAATAGCCACGGTTCCCACGTCTCATAGGCCGACCCTAAGACTTTAACTGGATTACATCTGCAAGACTCCACCCCCAGTGAGCTAGATCTGAATGTTGGATACACACTCTAATCTGTAATATATGTAGACTTGTATGTGTGCACACACAGTCATTTACATCATCTAAGTGCATATGAATACTGTCTGAGTCAAGGTTTCTAGCCCTGCACAAACAACATGACCAAGAAGCAAGTTGGGGAGGAAAGGGTCTATTCAGCTTATACTTCCACACTGCTGTTCATCACCAAAGAAAGTCAGGACTGGAACTCAAGCAGGTCAGGAAGCAGGAGCTGATGCAGAGGCCATGGAGGGATGTTTCTTACTGGCTTGCTTCCCCTGGCTTGCTCAGCTTGCTTTCTTATAGAACCCAAGACTACCAGCCCAGGGATGGCACCACCCACAAGGGGACCTCCCTGATTGATCACTAATTGAGAAAATGCCCCACAGCTGGATCTCATGGAGGCATTTCCCCAACGGAAGCTCCTTTCACTGTGATAACTCTAGCCTGTGTCAAGGTGACACACAAAACCAGACAGTACATGTACATACATCTGTGACCAGAACCATCCTCTTCAGTTCCAGGGGATTTAGTTGAGTTCTGTCCCCACACCATGCCTGAGGCTTGTCACATCCCCAATGTTCTTGACCTTCTCTGCTCATAAGCTTTTTTTCTACTTTCTTTTTTAGACACATAACGAAGACCACACATCCATACATCCATGCTTTAAGCCTAAAGCGAACTGCCTTAAGCCAAGCAGCCTAAAATAAATGTTGAAAACGGAGCATACTTTCCAGTGGAGGTAAAGCTCCCAGGGTAACCAGGAGGAATGTGCAAGCCAGCAGAAACTGAGCTCCGTACTTGGGCCAAACCATGATAGTCTCCTTGAAAAAAAAATATGGAAATCCGAGCAAGTCGTCCTGTTACGATTGTTAGCTGCGGAAACTCGGGCAGGCCCTCTAAGCTGCAAGTCGCACAAAGCCGTCTCATGCATTCACTGTGGAAAGAAATGTCTACTCTGCACATTCGGACCCGAGAGCTTGAAAATAACCGAATCTTTTTTGCCTGGCTGTGGGCTCCTCAGCGCTGAATGTAAATGCTGTTGCCACAGGGGGCTGGCTGCCTTTAGGAAGGTGGGCTTTCCGCAAGTCTCCAGAGCAAGTTCTCGGAGCTCAGGTTTCTTGGCAAGCGCGCTTTTTTATCCTTACAAAACAGAATTTTTCTCTTTCTTTTCAACTAGTAATGGGTGAACTCTTCAAAGCACATTTGTACTTTCTAAACCGCTTTTATGGAAACGGCATAGATGTCCATCCAAGAGATGCGTGGATCATGAAAATATGGTGTGTACACACAATGGGATCTTAATTTGGCTGTAAAGAAAAAATGGCAATGTGGAATTTGCAGAAAAATGAATGGAACTAGAAAATATTATATTAGGTGAAGTAATCAGGGTCAGAAACACAAATATCCATATGGACTCAGATAGATAGATAGATAGATAGATAGATAGATAGATAGATAGAGACATACATACATACATACATACATACATTGTAGATACATACAAACACATATAGATATAGATAGATTAGACAGATATAGACACACACACACATATATTTTAACTTCCATATATGTAAGTTTACATAAGTGAGTTTGGATAAAGAACAGAAAACTGGAAATGCCCAGGATATGTAAAGGCAGCTTTAAGGATGGGGTAAGAGAACACAGGAAGTAGAAAGGGCTTAGAGAGGGAAGGAAATGCAGGGTGCACATTGTAATAGTACAGGCAACATGGGTAGCAGGGGACCACCCAAACTAGACATGTGAGAAGCTGACATACGAAAGCCTGGGACTGTAAGGCCAATGTAACAATAACATTAATTTCTTCCACAAAGATGGTGGAAGTATACAAAGAATTTGCTAAGGCAAATCTGTTTTGTCTGAAAAGAATTAACCAGGTTATTTTGTTTTACGGGGAAAGCCCTGGAATACAAGCTTTTACCATCTGAGCTATTTCACGTGTGTGGTGCTTGCTGTGCACACAGAGGTGCTTAGAATGGGCACAGCCCTGCCCAGCAGACCTCAGATGTGTCTTCATCTTGCGGCAACAAAACTCCACTTCCAGGAGCTGCAGAGACGGCTCAGTGGTTAAGAGCAGGGACTGCTCTTGCAGAAGATCCAAGTTCACTTCCTAGCATTCACAGCGGACCGCTAAAACCGACACCCTCTGCTGGCCTCCATGAGATACCCATACCCGTGGCACGCTCATTCACAGACACATATATGTAAGCAAACACAAAAATGAATTCTTCAAAAACTAAATCTATTAAACAGTCCTAATGCTTGCCTCAGGGTGTGTGTGTGTGTGTGTGTGTGTGTGTGTAGGTAGGTATATGTGTGTATACATATACATACACATCATATATATCATACACATTATACACATCATATACATATACATACATATACACATATATATGTATGTGTATACATGTATGTATGTGCTGTGTGCTATTGTGCTCACTAAGGTTCATTAAATATAAAATTATCTCAGGTGAGAAAAACTGATTGTCCCCTTTCCCTATCTAGAAGCTTCCCAGTTTTGAAGCCTCTGATGGTCTGCAACATGGCATTTCCATACCTGTACCCATTTCTTATTCTTGTCTGGTTGCTCTGATGATGATGTTGGTTCTCCATTAGGTAAAGGTAGTGGGAGAGAGAATCTTACATTGCTGCTGAGCTAGTGGGAAAACATTTGATTCCACTATTGCGTGTGACTAGCTGGTCTCTCTTACCCTCTGCTCTCCCTGTCCCCTCCTCTCTCACACACCGTGGGATTTCATGTGTGGGCTTTTCTACATGTGTGTTGTTCCTTTCATTTCTTAATCTTTTGAATATTTTCTTTCAATAGAAAACTTGGGTTTTCTCAAATGCATTTTCCAATATCAACATAGGCGATTGTGTGTTGTCTTTCAATGTGCTAAAACACACACACACACACACACACACACACACACACACACAGTATTATAGTGATTTTCATATGCTGACTCCTTCCTGCACTTCAAGAATGAATCTCATGAGGTCACACAACCTGTGACCAACAACGTGTGCTGTTGAATTCCATCTGCCCAGATTTTGTAGCGGTAGACACCAGAGACGGTGTCCCTGGTCCATGGTTTTCCTGAAGTGCTGCTGCTTGGAGCTTTTCATCGTCTTTGATTTTGGAAGAAATTGAGGCCAGTGCCAATTAAAATTTCCGGATGCTTACCTAAGTGAAGTCAATCTGTCTTGGGGTTTTCTGTTGGGAGGTTTTTGTTTGTTTTTAATTCTAATTTAATCACCTTATTAGGTCTGTTCAAATACTGTATTTTTTTTTCATAATTCTGACTCAGTAGATTATGGATTTCGGCAGTCTTCGAAGTACATGACTGCTCAAGGCAGTCTGTTATGACCTTTTGATTTCCGTGGCATCTGTTATAATGTCTCATTTTTCCATACCTGATTTTTCTCATGTTTTTTTTTTTTTCTTTTTGGTTCAACATTAGGTAAAAGAGGTGGGAGAAAGACTCTTACATCGCTGCTGAACTTAGTAGGGGAAACATCAGAGCTTTCACCAGGAGTTTTCATTTTACTGTTTTCTAAGAAAAGCAAGTTGCCTGCTTTGATCTTCAGTTTTCTACTCCATTTCATTTGTTTACACTCTAGTCTTCCTTCTTTCTCTCATCAGCTTCAATTCGTGGGTGGGGGTGGCTTTTTGATGCTTTTGGTTTTGGTTTGGTTTTAGGTGTGTGTGCATGTGTGTGTGTGTGTGTGTGTGTGTGTGTGTGTACACGCACGCGAGCGTATGTGATTGTTATTTGGTTATTTTGGGGGGGTGGCTTTTATTTGTTTTTCTTCTTCCTCTTCTTGCTCCTGGTCTGTCAATCATTCTGGGGTCTGCATTCTCCCTCAGTGTGGACATCGCCGCCCTAAACCTCCCTCCTGCTTCCCTTCCTGAATCACAGCCATTCCTGGTAGATTGATTTTTACTTCAATTTTCCTAAAGATACCTTCTAACCCTCCTCATGGTCTCTCATCTGGACCACTGGTCCTTCAGCGGAGTTCTGTTCTCTTCCATAGACATGTGGCCTTTTCAGCCTTTCTCAAGCAGCCAATCTCTAGTTTCATTCAACTACAGTCAGAAAGGACAGACGTTATGACTATAATCTGCTCGACCCTGCTAAGAATGGTTCCCCAGCATATAACAGCATGCTCGATCCTGGAGAACATTCTCCACGTACTTGAGAAACCCCTGTTGTGTTGACAGGATAATGCCTTCGGCAAGTCCATCTGGTATAATTCATTGATTACATTCAAGAACGCTACCTCCTTGTTCAACCTGGTTACCAGACGTGAAGTATTGACATCTGGTACTGTCATGACCCTATTTCCTTTCTGACAGGGAAAGAGTCTACATTTTATGGTTCGTCATCCAGTGTTAGGTTTATGTACACTCATAGGAGCTATGCACTGTACAGAGACAGACAGGCCCTCTTACTATACAATAATGTATATGCGATATAATAATATATACTGTATAAAAGGATTGTATGATTCTTTATCGTGGACAGTGTGGGCTGTCACGTATGTGGCCACCTTGCTTTTTTCTGCCACCACCACTGAGGAATCCCTTTTTCCTACCCTTCCACTCTCAGTCTCTGGAGATCCACTTACATATAAAGTACACTGTCCATCAAGGCCAAAAGAGGGTGTTGGATCCCCTGGGAGAGTGGCTTCCAAGAACAGAGCCTGGGTCCCCTGCAAGAGCAGCAAACACTCTTAAATAACCACTGGGTAGTTTCTCTGTCTCCCTCGAGCGGCTTCCCGTGAGATGCTTCTCCATCTCCGTCCTGTTTTATTGCCAAGTGCTAGCTAGATTCCTGGTGTGATCAAACATGAGTTACAGAGATGATACAACCCCCATGCTGACTCTCTGATGACAGCCATCTCGTGGTGGCAATCTTTTTATGCTGGCCACCGTGAGACTGCAAACAATGTTTTCCTAAATTCTGAGCCCCTGGAAAAACAACGAGAACGCTACAGATCTGCAATGGTTCTGTGTTCCATTTTCCCGTTTCAGGAAAGTTCATCTTAAGCCCCACACCCCCCACACCCACCCACACCCACCCCCCATCCCCCCACCCCCCAGAGAGATGGGCGTGGTAGCTCAATCGGATGGCCTGCAACGACAACAGGAGAGCCTGAGATGAGATGCCCAGGACCCACGTGTATACCAACGTGGGTATACAGAGATTACTGAGAGACAGACCCCAGGCGCTCAGTAGCCAGCTCTAGGGGTGATCTAGGTTTACAGAGAGAACCCATTCCAAAACATAAGGTGGCGAGTCACCAAGGAAGATACCCAGCGTAAACCTCCGTGGCCTCCACTGCACACACAAATATGTACATATCATACACAAACCCGCATACACACGCGGCAGGAGAGGGCTACACAGATGGTTCTTCTTGTGGACCTGGGTTTGCTTCCCAGCACCCTCGCAGTATCTAACAACTACCTATAACTCCATTGCAAGGTGATCCAAAGTGCTTTTCTGGCTTCCGTGGGCACAGCGCGCATGCGGACAAACCATCCATGTGCATAAAGCAAAATAAATAAATCTCTTAAAACCTACTAAACAAAAATAGATTTTTAGAAACCCGTATTCAAACCAACATTTCTTTTGTATGACTATTTCCACACCACTCAAGCCAAACAAATTTTCTAACTGTTTTCAAATTAAGCCATTCTAATCGACCAGTTAATAAGAAGCATTGCGCGCCAGAATTGGCTTTGCTGTATTTGGTACTTTTAGAGACAGCAACAGCCACAAGAACAATAACAAAAAAAAAAAAAATCTCAGAACATGATTTTAAAAGGCCATCTGAGAACAGAGCAGAGGGGTCATCTTCCGTGACACCCGAAGAGAACATTAAACAGTTCCCCAGAACGGTTCACTGAAACAATTCTGAAAGTGGTGGCGATCTGGCCATACAGGTGTCTTCGGCCACTTAAAGCCAGAATATTAGCTGCCAGACACAAACCCTAAGCCGGGAAACCTGATGACTAGAGTCACTGGCTAAAGAGAAGGAAACTATGGTGAGACCTGCTACGTGGGAGAGATCACTCTCTGCCGTCGTGTAACAATGTGTCAACACGAACAGGCGCCAAGGACAGTTTACTCAATTACTATAGAAAGGCTGAAACAAGCTGCTATCCAGCCCACAGGATCCCCGGGGCTGCCAACCTGCCTGCCCAGAGGCCAGGAAAGAGGATGTGTGGTTAGTTCTCTTCCAAGCACTGAATCCTCCACCGCCAAGACACTCGAGCTATCCTCCTGGGAGACATACACACAGAGGCAAAATCCTACCGATGCCACCCCCGGAGATGACCGCTGGAGAGCCCACAGCTCCCACTCACAGTCCAACTAGACAAGAGATTCAAAGAACAGGTGGGTCTGTAGCTTGCACCGTGCAAAGGCTCAGAATACAGGAGCTTCGAGATGTCTTGAAGGGGTTTCCCACCCAGACCCCTGAGAATTTGCTTGAAACAAAGTTGCAGTGGCAAGAGTTAGCTAGGATCTGTACCTGACTGCTGGCCCGCAGCCCAGCACTAAAAGAAGAGGAAGGGCTCAGCTAGCTAACATAAAAGAGGTCTCATTTCTCTGAGAGGATAGATTATGTCATCTGACAGCTTTTAAAATTATGTTTATGATAGCCAGGGTGGTGCCTGCCTGTAATCCTAGCTCTTGAGAAACCAAGGCAAGAAGACCAAAGGTCCAAAGCCAGCCAGAGCAATGAAAATAAAATAAAATTTAAATCCTATTTAAACAGGGATATGTTCTCAACTAACTATGAGATGGGCTGGTACTTACAATTAATTAGATATTTTCTTTTTTAAAAAAAAATTTATTATATGTAAGTACACTGTAGCTATCTTCAGACACCCCAGATGAGGGCATCAGATCTCATTACAGATGGTTGTGAGACAGCATGTGGTTGCTGGGATTTGAACTCAAGACCTTCAGAAGAGCAGTCAGTGCTCTTAACCGCGGAGCCATCTCTCCAGCCCAATTACATATTTCTAACGAGTTTGATGAATTTTAACTTAACACCAGCCCAGGTGAGATGTGTGTCTGAATTACCCAGCATTCCCCTTCCTTGAGTTGATTTTGCATGTCCTCATTCAAAAGGCCATTCTCACATCTAAGATCCTCTCTGCATGGCAGACTACCCTGAGCGTGGGGAACACCTCTGTCTTCTTAAAAAACACAGCTGTCAAGGATCTCTTGACGCCAAGTCTAAGTCCTGGATGTAACGTTCCATTCCATAAGGCTAATAATACTAGCCCAAAACAGGACACTTTTTAATTCAACTCCCCCATGTGTCAGTTACTTTCAATACAGAGCTCAGCTATTTCACAGCACTGGGGTAGATACTACAGCCAAGCAGAAAATGAATATGAAAAACACAGACCATCCACAGGGCACCAATTGTGAGTCAGCTTTATAAACAGTATTGTGTAATCTTCACCACAGCCCCGAAGAGAGGCATTATTATCCCCAGTTCACAAAGGAGGGGAAGACAATTTAACCAAAGACAGCAGAAGGCAGAGAGCCCTTTGCCTATTATTTCCACTGAGATTCTCAGCCATTCGCAAGTCCGGTCCCAAGAGCCTCTGCCTTTTCACACACTCCAAAGGTCTCTCGCCCCGTGGGGAGGGCGGCACACCAATGTAGAACTCAGCTGTGATGTCTCTTCCCCCCAAATTAGAGTCTGGACTCTAGAACCGCCCTTGAGGATACTCTTGTCCAGAGTCATTCAGAATTCCAAAAGGAAACCAGAGCTTCCAACTTAGAGAAATTACAGGGTTGATTTGTTTATGAAAATATACATCCCTACAGCGTCCATGACTCCAGGGCTTAGAGCCCTGGGAACCATGTCTCAGACACGGTGAGCACTCGATAAAAGCCGCCAATGCTTTCAAGGTCACCCCCTTTTCCCCAAAGTCCACACACTTCAAAACTTGCCTCACAATATAGTGTCCCCCAAAAAGAATTATTTAATAATTAGGTCACTACAACTCCATCTATAGTCAAAATATATTTTTGACCAAATGTGTCACGAATGCAAATTATAAAAGTGTATTTCTAGTACGTGATCAAAAATACAACACAGGAGTAGTTAATAGGTCAGGTAGAAAGGATGGATGTAAAGTAGTGGTCACAACTTTAAGAACCACCCCCAAAAAACTATGCAAGCAATCTATAACCTTATTCAAGCCAGGAAGTTGAGACAGCTCTTAGGGTGAAGAGATTACTTGTACTTAAATTTCCCTTTTAAAAGTTCTCTTCAAGGGGCTTAAAGGATGGCTCAGTAGTTAAGAGATGCCTTCTCTTGGCACATGCAAGGCCCTGGATTTGATTCCTATTACCAACACCCACCACCAAGGCAACTACAAAAAAAACATGTTTTCTTATTTAAATTTCTATAATGAAAAAGGGTTAGCAGAGCAGGTGTGGCAGCAAGATAGTGGGCAAATTGGAAAAGAAGGAAGAAAGCAGGCTGGAGAGATGGCTCAGTGGTTAAGAGCACCGCCTGCTCTTTCAGAGGTCCTGAGGTCAATTCCCAGCAACCACATGGTGGCTCACAACCATCTGTCATGGCATCTGGCGCCCTCTTCTGGTATGTCTGAAGAGAGCAATGCTGTACTCATATACATACTAAATAAATCTTTTAGAGAAAAAAAAAAAAAAAAAGAAGGAAGAAAGCATCATGGACCTGTCTAAGTACAATGATAAGACCATCTAAGTGGAGTTCTGGGGTGGTTGGGAAGCCAGCAGCATCCTGAAAAAGTTTCACCCACTGCTCAACCTAGTGCTAGACGGAGCCACTGGGTCCATGGGAGATCCCGGTGACCGGTACAAGCTGAGAGAGGACACGGGACAGCTGGGGCTCGTGCTGTGCCACGGCACCTCAGTGATGCTCATCTGCCCGAGGCTGGCATGGAGAGCGTCCCTAACCCCTTCGTGCATCAGCAAGACTCTTAGCAGCTGGTGGAGGGCAGCCTGGCCCCAGGGACCGCCCTTCCGCAGGGTGGGTGGACTTCTGTTTGGTGTTTTGGTCTTTTGGTTTCTTTCTTTTTTTTTTTTTTAATAAAATTACCCATGTGAAAAAAAAGAAGAGTATTTTGCTTGGTGTGTGTGTGTGTGTGTGTGTGTGTGTGTGTCTGTCTGTCTGTCTGTCTGTCTACATGTGTGGGAGAGGGCAGAGGTATTTGTGTGTGTGCAAATAGCAGCCATCCAGTCTCTCCCGTCACTCCTCAGACACCATCTGCTTTGGTTTTTTGAGATCTCTCACTGGACTAGAACTCACGAAATGGATGAGGCTAGCTGGCCAGTGAGCCCCGTCATCCCCCTGCCGCCGCCTCCCTATTCCCAGGATTATAAGTGCATGCTACCACATCTAGGTTTCATAGGGTCGTGAGGATCAAACTCAGGCCCTACAAACAATGACAGAGCCACTTCCCCAACCCACCCACTCACCCCCCCCAAAAAATGTGTTTTTAAAACTATTTCATAAACTACTTAGGAACTATTATATCAAGCCACTAAAATGCACTTAGAAACTGAATGCAGCCGGAACTGCAATACAGCAGTATAGAGAAGCCCTCCCTCTCACCAGAGTGTAGACAGTTGTGCGCTCCCCTGCCAAATCCACCCAACAAGCCACTGTACACAACCCACAGCCACTACACTCCTAGATGCAAAAATCTCAAGATGCCCTCCTAAGGAGGCAGAAAGGCTCCCTCCCAGGTTAGCAGGGAACCCCGGAAGGCAAGACTCTAAAGCCCCTGGAAGTATTTAACCATCTCCAACCGCCTACTCCTGTTTCTCCACGTTAGGTCCCGGGACCACCTACATGAGTCTCAGACTCAATGCTTTCAAGACACAGATCTCTCTGCCCCGCCCCCCTGCAGTCCCCCTCCCCCACCCCCTGCTCAGACATGAAGAATCTGGACTCAGAGAGGATGAAAGTTGGCTTTTTAAAACAAACCCTGGATTCTGATGTATACATATTTTAAGAAATCCTGATTCAACACATGCTAATCAGATAAGATGGACATTGCTTAAATTTTTCAGCCTTTAAAAAAAGACAAACAACCCTCACCCTGACCTGGCTGTCTTGCTGCTTCCCCAATCTCTCCCAGCTGTCATCGAAAACAAGTCAGGCTGTCAGGACCGTGGGTACGAGAGGCAGGTAGCCTTCAAGCCTGCTTCTCTTCTTCCTAACCTCCAAAGTCTTCTAGTACATTATTTTTGAAGCATTGCTCAAAATGCTTCAAAACTTAGAACAGCTAAGTGCGGTAGCACATGACTGTAATCCCAGCTCTTGAGAGTCTGAGGCAGGAGGAGGATGTGAGGCCAGCCTGGGTTCATCGTGAGAGCCCATCAGAAAAAAACAGAAGGGGGAATGCAGGAGATTGGGGATGGGGGTGACCAAAAGGCCCACTGTACTAATTTCACTAATAAGATTTCCTTCCCTGTTGGAATAACGGGGAATTCACACAAGGTTTTTAGGGGAGCATGTCTGGGGCTCAGCACTCACGGATACTGCATCTTCGCCCCTGCCTCAACACACACTGTATGGATTTCACACACAGCATCTCTAGGCCCTCACAAAGTAAAAGAGTTCCTGTCCACGTTTTAAAGAAGAGGACACCAAGCCTGAAAGAAATAATTCAGTTGTCCCAGGCCACACAGCAAATGAGCACGGGGTCAGGAGCGAGCCCTGGTGGATGGATAGAAACGTGACCAGGCTGTACTGCAGCCCCACCTAAGTCATTTCTATAGTAAAACATTTCACTATAACAAAGTCAGTCAAGAGAATAATAGAGACCTTTGAAAGCATGTCCTTCAAGAATCTCAGAGAGAGCCGGGCGGTGGTGGCGCACGCCTTTAATCCCAGCACTTGGGAGGCAGAGGCAGGCAGAGCTCTGTGAGTCTGAGGCCAGCCTGGTCTATAGAGTGAGTTCCAGCACAGCCATGGCTACACAGAGAAAGTGTGTCTTGAAAAATGAGAGAGAGAGAGAGAGAGAGAGAGAGAGAGAGAGAGAGAGAGAGAATCTCAAAAGGAAAAACTAATGATAAAACTCAAAGAGAAAATAAAGAAGAGATGGTCTTACTGCAATGTAATCCCACAGAGTAGGAGCCTTAGTTAGCTTAGGTCCATCTGCTTCCCAGTGCTACAGCTGAGACATCATATGGCTTTAAAAATATATGATGTGCAGACGTATGTTTTCAAGACCAGGAAAAAAGCTTCCAAAATACAATCACTAATGATTGACAAATTTTAGACCCAGTGATGGAGTCTGTGTGTTCACTCTGCATACCTGTCTATAATCTTCAAATATTCTATAACTTTGTATTTGCTTTTTAAGTCCAGGGATAAGTACAGGAGGTAGTTTTCAAATCCTGTCATTTATAAATGTTCTGCCTATAAAGGCAATATCACTGGGCTCCAGATCAACTCACTGCCTTCTCCATGTTATATGCACACATACACACACACACACACAC
Organism: Apodemus agrarius; assembly: GCA_964023405.1. NCBI lineage: Eukaryota > Metazoa > Chordata > Mammalia > Rodentia > Muridae > Apodemus > Apodemus agrarius. The sequence goes on along the minus strand of OZ030025.1, from coordinate 17,510,102 downwards.
ACACACACACACACACCTACCATTTGGTTAGAATGTGAATGCTGTCCTTCCAGGAGCCAGCCTCATAAATGGGAACAGAATTTAATACTTATCACAAATAAATGTGATCAGAATCCACGGGCATCGGTGCATTAACAGGTTAGAAAAAGTTGTGCAAGCAGGGCTGAGGAGTGGATACGTAACCATAAGGGGCAGAGTTTGAATTCCCACTATGCATATGCACATGCTCACACACACACACACACACACACACACACACACACAAATACATGTACACACATACACACAGAGGCACACACACATACCTACACACATACACACAAATACATATACACATACACAAACACACATACATACACACATACACACACATATACATATACACACATACACACACATATATACACAAATACACATGCATACACTCATGCAGAAACACATGTACACACACATACCTGCACACATACACACAAATGTATGCACACATATACACACACATATATATACAAATACACATAGATACACACATGCAGAAACACATGCACACACACATACCTACACACATACACACAAATGTATGCACACAGATACACATACACACATACACATAAGTACACATACAAATGCACATACACATACATGCTCATGCACACACACACACCTACACACATGGACACAAATGCATGCACACATATATCTACACATACACAAATTTACACACACATACATGCACTACGAACACACATACACACACATAATGAATAAATATTAATGTTAAACTTCAACACAGAAAACTAAAGACGTGTTAAGTGTGCAGTGACTCAGAGCGTTTGCCCTGGTGGCTCTGAACATCTTGGACCTTGTGCTAAATGCTAACACTAAAGGGCTAAGCATTGGGTGACTTGCTACTTACAGACCGCACAAAGTATTTAACAAAAAGGAGATGTTCCCTCTTATCCAATGCACCCTTATAGGAGAAATCTATTGAAATAAACGCCACAAATCAGCTACACCCGACTGGCACACGGCATTAGCACATTCGGGGAGATTTCAAACTGCAAACAGGAGCACACACAGGACGCTCACGCTATCACACTACCTCGGAGCCATTTCAAGATCAAGGCTTTGTAGGCCAGACGCTGCTAGACGGACCAATTCACAATAAATGGAAAAAAGGGAAGAAGGAGCTATATTCCAAAAGAAGGAGCGTGCCTGGAAGGGGCGATGGTACAAAATACCCTACTACAGGATCAAATGAGTATTGATGTAGATGTCACTTTTTATTATTTAAAAAAAAAAAAGCAAGGAAAAAATGGTGGCCATACAGAGGAGTGTTTCAGGGACAGGGAGAGGTGGTGTGCTTGGCATCTGCAAAAGCTAGATCTACAGTTCCACGATAAAGCCGCATCTGGGACTCAGGGGCCCTGGGTCATCAGGTCAAAGGATCAGGAAGAGGCGGCCATCTTTCGAAGATACAGGCATCCTCCCCGTGAGGTGCATGCTTATGCCCACATTGCTCTGAGAACATCGCCAAGCACTCCAGGACTGCCCCCAAACCCTCCAACACAGGTAACCTTTGGCTTCTGCCAGGTTTAATCTGTGCTTTGCCCACAGTCAGGAAACTTGAATCAAATGACTCAATGAACATCTGCTCTGAAGCTGTGCTTGCTTGCTTACTTCATTCATAGAAGGTGGAAGAGAACCCACAATCCCCAAGACTCCATGAAGAAACATGGAGAAACTCCTAAAGGACACATGGGTGAACTTTCAGGAGACTATATTCTCTGTCACCCGTAAAGGTGGAACTCTGCCTGTATAAATCCCAGATGCAGCTGTTACGACGGGCTGATACTTGCAACCGTATCGCATAAAACAAAGCAAAGGTCGTAGCTCAACTTGCGATGCCCTGCAAGAAGGATGCTGAGCTCCTTGAAGTCTGTGTTCATCTACTGAGGCCTGGACCACATGACCCCGCCTTGTGTAAACCAATGTTTGGGGTTGTTTTTTTCCCCCTTCTTGGCTGCCACCAAATACATTCCTAGCCACAAAAGTCATTGATATAAAGAACTCTCCAACTGTGCTTGAATTTATTAATGATCAACTTGACCAGAAAACCCCCCACAGCTTCACAGAGATAAGGCTTACTGAGAGTGTACACATTAATGAAAGAGAGTACCTTATGCCCTTGGGTAAAGGGAGCATCTTTCCAGGCCCCTTCAGGTGGCTAAGACAGAGCCCAGTCCAGGATGGTCTGAGAGGTTGTCCTGATTGTTTTGCTGCAAGCTACAGGATCTCTGAAGTGATTTCAACATTAGGCTACAAGGTAACGTGAGCCTTGCATTCTGCTCTCTGGTTGAACTGCAATAATCCTAACTAACGTTCTGATTTTCCTCAAGAAAGAGGAATTTTTGCCTGCACATATGTGTATGCAACACATGAGTGCAGTACCCACGGAGGCCAGAAGAGGGCATCAGATCACCTGGAGATGGAAGTTACCAAGCAGTGGGTGCCAGGAACTGAACGTAGGTACTCTGCAAGAACAGCAAGCACCCTTCACTGCTGAGCCATCTCTGTAGAATGTGTTTTGAACTTTCCCAACCACAAGGGACAGGGATGCTGTCGCTGCTGTCACGGCACTGACTCCAAGTGCGGTGTGCCCCGCCCTGGGGACAATATTCTACACACACCTCAGTCTGTGCTTATATCCCCCTACAATGAGACATTTTTTTAAAGATTTGTTTTAATTCTATTCATGGGTCAGCAGAGCATATGACTGTGGAGGCCAGACAGGGCATCAGAACCCCTAGAACTGGAGTTATAAGGGGTTGTGAGCTGCCCCACAAGAGCAACTATTAACCTCCACACTCCCTCTCTCCCTATGAGGCCACCCCTTCCCCTTCTGCACAGATGAATAAATGGTATCTTTCAGCTGAGCAAATCTAACCCCAGGGACAGTATTTTCTTATAAAGATGTCCTTCCCCCATGCTGACGAGAGACGCTGAAGAACAGAGAGTTTCTAACCGAAGAAATACCAACGGTCCTCAAGGAAGTGCCAGGTGCATGGGAAGCCTTTCACCAAATGGAAAGGACACAAAGCAGGAAGGATCCCACACCTCAAGGGGGCTCCAAAGGCCTCTGCTTCCCCACCCCCATCTAGGAGCGATCGACTCAGCCATATGCATAGCAGCCATACACAGTGCTAAGCTGCCAGGGGGCCGACAATAATCATCAGATAGCTTTGTGGGTTCACGATATTTATTCTTTAATAAACTGGGCTTTCATTCTTAATATATGAATGCATACGCTATGTATGCATCGTGGCTTAAGAATGAATAGTGTTGCTATAGCACTATTATTCGGCGTTTCCTATGCAGCCAGCACGAAGATGTATTATTTTCTTCATCTATGTGTATGTCTATGTGAGTACATGCTACCTGTGGTCATCGTATCCACAACGACCAGAAGGGTTCTGGATGCTTGGAGCTGAGGTTACAGGCAATTGGGAGCTGCCAGATGCAGGCTGTGGATACAAAATTGAGCTTCTTCATAAGAGCAACAAGTGCTCTTAACCACTGGACAATCTCTCCAGCCTCCATTGTGATATTTTCTAGGCACCCTTTTCCTCCTAATTGTTACAACCACTTCGAGGTTCCAAAACTGTTACTAACACTCCTTTTTTTTTTTTTTTTTTTTTTTTTTTTTTAGAAAAGATAGCATCGGGTAACATGATGCCAACATACAAGTCTTGATCCGGCCCGGAGCCCTGTGTATGTTCCCACCGTCCTTCCTAACGCTATTCGGTCTCTTTGTTAGCCTTGACGATGCACCAGCTCGAAAGCTCCTCCCACTTAAGCTTTCCTCACTTCTGGACCTCCCACAGCTTCCAGTATTTTTTTGCTTCACATTTCTTCCACCTCCACAGCAATATCTAAGAAAGGATGACCAGTCACACGAAGCCACACAGTAATGTTTGCTGAGGTAGAGCCATGGCTGCATTTGCTGCCCGTAGAGCTAGCCTGCACTGGTGGCCAGGCCTCCTGCTCAGGAGGAATGGGATCCCAGTGTGTCCCAGCACTGTGAAAACCCTTCATGGTTTCTGGAGACTTCCCTATCCTAGAGGTAAAGCTCACTGGATGTCAGTTTCCTTTATAAGCTACACACACACACACACACACACACACACAGACACCTTCTCTGCTGAAAGAGCTTAGGGTCTCAACCTTTAAAATGTTGATGCGTCTACACTCTCGATGGGGAATTCCCATTCTGTGTTGAACACGTTTTGTGATGACAAAAATGAAGCACTCATACAGGGAGTCCCATCTTTGATGCTGTTCCCTGGCCTGAACCACCACTGTATCCTAGACACTCTGGACCACTCCCCATCTCTTTCAAATCATCCCTTCCTTTCCATAGAGTGTAATTCACTGAACTGATTGACGTGAATCAATGCCACGACTCCTTAGTGAAGATTATCAAAATGCTGATGGCTAGTTAGGAAAGAAATAGAACATGATGATTCCTTACCACTAGAAAAGGCTGGACACGGCACGCATCCCAAGGCCGAGCATGCCCATGAAAAATCTAAACTCAATAAATAAATAAGTAAATCACTGACCAACAAGATCGATAATTATCATCACTATACCAACAAAAATGCCAGACATTCTTTATGGTAATTCAAAGTAGTTGTTTTTTTTTTTTTTTTCAAGGAAGGAAAAAACTAGTAATTTTCCCTATATTTTGGTCTGGTGGTTTTTATGTATATCAATTAGACTCCGTGATCATGCAAGAATGGTATTTTATTTCTTTTGACTATGACCCTACTGCCCATTTTAACCTCAGTGAATTTTTGGTCCATTACATAGAAGACTCTCTTCACTAATAAAAATGCAACCTATTAAAGATTAACTTGCCCCCGGGACAGTCTCTCTAAAAACAAATTCCAAGCATTATGATCGACAATTTACATGCTGAAGACTTGAAGGCCAACAACCTTCCTTACCCTGGTTTAAAATGGAAAATCCCATATACTTTTAAAGGCTATTGTGAAAAGAAAAAAAAATGTAAATCACAAATTCACAAGAACCAGCAATACAAACAAATGTAACTTCTCCCTCTGTGACCCTTTCCACAGGAAAAGTTTCCACCTAAAAATACCTAATTTTTTTTTTTTTGGCCAGATATCAGTTTTTATCTATTTTGCTTTTGCAACTCTGCAAACGATTTCTGCTCCCCAACTATCTGTCAAAAATATCTCGGACGTTACAATCTATGGTATGTACTTGAAAGGAGCTGGACCCAGGAGGGAACGGTGCCTTGTGAAGCTATTGGTATTTACCAACACTGCGGCAAATCTTGTTCATTAGGCATCAAATGTTTCCCTTCCTAGAAAAAAAAAAAAAAAAAACTACTGAGGTTTAAAAAAAAATCAACCTCTATTTTACAAGAGGAGAAACTGAGGACAGAGAGAAGTCCGGGAGCTTGCCCAAGGTCCCACGGAGATTTGAATGTAAGTCTAAGCAACTCTGGGGCCCAGACCCACTATAGCATAAAGCAAACACGAGATCACCCTTGGTTTACAAATGTGGTGAATCTGTGGAGTCTCTGTAGGTGGGTAAAAGTATTAAGCTGCCGCAGTGCACTGGGCGGTCGCTGGGTTCTATTCTCTATGACTTCTGGACTTACTTTGCCAACAAGGTAATGTATTTGTTAACTGATTCAAAGAACTTTCCAACCACTAAGTGGTTAACTCATTATGTGCAGGTCCATACAAGGCTCACTGCTAAACATCTGACCACGGAAAAGTGATTTGGGCCTTCAGATGCCAGAATGGCCTGCCTAAAAGAGGGTTAACAACGGTTCATGTTTTCTGAATGTTCTACCCAGGTTTCATTGAATCCAAAATGCAAAATTCACTGAAAGAGAAATCCCCTAGGAGAACTCGGATTTTGACAAGTGAACTGCTCAGAAACTGGCACCCAGGGCAGTATCTGTGCAGGGTAGCCATTAAGGAAGATCCCACCGTGTTCCTCCGAGTACTCCCTCATTCTGTTCCCAACACAAGGAAATTGGAAAGTGGTTGAAATGGATCAGCCCTGGATCTGACGGTTCGCTACAATCTTACAATCCGTCTGCAACATAATTGTAACATTTTGTTTGTAAACCCCCCGAAACTACACAGACTCACGGAACTAATAAGGAAGAGTCCCAAATGAAAATTCCTGAAACGTAAGCCGGCTTCAATGTTCAGATCCATTACTTTCCTACAAAGTTACATAATTTCAGGGAAGAACGAGCCCAAGACATGACATTTTGGGTTGTTTATCAATACAAATAAGCAACAAAGGAGAGGAGTTCTCGGCCCTTCCAGAAACGCCTGCCAAGCACTCCTGATCCTTATTTCCACCAAGTTATTGTTTAGGGAAAACATGTTGTTCTCTCTTAAAATAACCCTCTTAATTGTTCTGAAAAGCCACTGCATTTCCAGAGAGGAATAACTCGCTCCCATACTGCGATACATTGACAGATAAAGTCAAAATAAGTCACGCAGACAGTCATAAAAGCGAGTCTGTAGACCTCTGAGTTTTCCGAGATGAAGGGTGAGAGCTACCGAACTCTCACCACCCTCCCTTCCTGGGAGCAGGGGCCAGATCTCCTCAAGTCTTAAAAATAATGCTCATTGCAGCGACCTCATCACTGCCTTTGGATGTGGGAGGTTAGCCACACAGGTAGGGCTGCTAATGAACCTTTTTAAAGGTCAAAATGACCTTGGACGTGTTACTACCCGCTCTAATCCTAACGCAATAAATCAGAATTTGCTTCCGATCCAGCGTGGAGAAAGTTTTTCTTCCTGGGAAAGTCCCAGAAACTCTATAACGAGTTTTAAAAAATTAAAAAAAAAAACAACCCAAATTATGAAAGTCAAGTCAGACTCCCACAGCTGCAAGGGAGAAGTTTATGAACTGAATGTAACTCAAGATGTCTTTTTGGAACCCTGCTGCCCTGACACATGCTACCCTCTCACACTGCCAGGACACAAATCCCCCACGCCTGGGTGACTTGCTCCAGCCCAAGACTCCGGCGTGGGGGCGGGGGCTCCCAGCTGAAGCCTTGACATCTGCAGCGCTTTTCCAAGCGACCAAAGCAGGCCCTAGCTGGAGGAAGCGGATACTGACGGAGGGGAGGGAAAAGACGCGGCAGGGGTGGCCCGAACTCTAGGCTGCGGGGAAGCCGGGCAGAGTCCCGCACACTGGGCGGTCCCGGCGTGTGAGGATGCCCACGGCCCAGATGTCCCAGCTGCAGCTGGCACCGCCGCGGTCCTAATGGCAACTTCGGAGCTGCAGCACAAACTCGGGCCTCCTGCTCCTCCGATCCGGGAGAGCTGACAAAGTTGGGGGGAGGGGGGGAGTCCCGTGAACGGACTGAGCGACGATCCCGTGGCGGACTTGGGAGAGGATCGGGAGCAGGGGCATGCCTACCTTGGAGCATGGCCTCGAGTTTCTTCCTGTCCACGCGGAAGCGCTCCTCACTCCACTCGGGGCTGTGCAGGAGGGGCGCCGCGGCCACCAGATCGTCCTCGGAGCCGGCCACCGGCGAGTCGGTGCTGCGCTCGCTGTTCGAGCCGGGGTCCGACTGCGCCGCCGCCAGGTAGCCCGGCTCGCCCTGCGCGGCCATGGTGCGAGCGGCGCTCGGGCTGCCGCCGCCCGGGCCCCGGCCGATGTGGCTCGGCGCGCCGCAGCGCTAGCTCGTGCCCCCGCCGCCGCCGTGGCCGCGGGAAGCCCAGCGCATCCCCGCCTCGGGCGCCGCCCCCCGCCCCGCCGCGCCGATCGCCTGCTCCCCCGGCCCCCGCCCGCCCGCAGCGCCCGCTCCGAGCGCACAGAGCAGCCCGCGCCTCCGGCCGCTGCCGGCCCCGCCGCCGCCTCGCGCGCTCATTGGCCGGCCGGGCCCACGGGGAGCGGCGGGCGGGAGCGGCCAGCCCGCGCCCTCTCACACGCACCACGTCCACACGCCGCGCGGCGCCGCCCGGAATGCCTGACCCATCGCGTGGACCCTCGGGCTCTCAGACACTCTCTCTGGTCAAGTTCGAGCCCAGCGCTCCCAGGGTGCCTGCCTTGCGCCCTTGTCGCCTACTGCCACTTCTCTGTACTTTGATGGAGACTCCATCAAAACTCACAAACTTTGAGTTTTGCCAGGCATACAAGCTTGTTTATCCACACCCGAGTCCCTTGCTCTCACTTTTCTGTCCCTACACCCGAATTCCATCCCTCTCCATACTCAGAATACTCCTAAGTTAGATCAAGTTCAAGAACAGCGTAACCCCAAAGTGATCAAAGGGCATGCTCACAAGTCCACTTCTATTTACAGACCCTCAGGACACCCTGAGTCTGTCCCGCAAGCCTGGATGAGAATAGAAAGTAATAAACGGAGATCTGGGGACAGGAAGGATTGATGGCTAACTTTTGCAGACCTCAGAGTAAGACCAGACTCATGAGCACCTAACCGTTCCAATCCAAAGATACCTTCGCCTAGCCAAGGTGGGGAACCCAGGCAGGCCTCTTCTACAGAGCCTTTGTGACTTTCAAGGAAGAGACAAGAGATGGGCGGAGGGGCCCTTCTCTGACTTTAATTCCTGGCCTTGATTCAACAAGACACTAGTTTCACCACCTGAAGCATCTATCCCCGTCCAAGATCGCAGAGATGGCTAGTTCATTCTCTGGACAGGCTGGGGGCTCCTCTCTCTCTGTTCAAGGCCGTCCACAGCTGAAAGCCTTGCAACTTCTGATGCTGATTTCCAGACAGCCCACGCACCATTGCTCTCCAGGCAGAGAGCACAGAGCTCAGAGGACGAGGTCCCCAAGCTCCCACCGCAAGCTTGGAACACTCGCTCTCACACCACATGGATTCATACTGCCTTTCACTGAATGACCAAACGCGCCGGGCGGTGGTGGCGCACCGCATGGGCGCTGGTGGTGCACGCCTTTAATCCCAGCATTTGGGAGGCAGAGGCAGGTGGATTTCTGAGTTCGAGGCCAGCCTGGTCTACAGAGTGAGTTCCAGGACAGCCAGAGCTACACAGAGAAACCCTGTCTCAAAAAACCAAAAAAAACAAAAAAACAAAAAAACAAAAAAACAAAAAAACAAAACAAACAAACAAAAAAACCAAACACACAAGAATATCTGTTCTTCTTGGGAGGTAGATGATGATAAATACAGCAGAAAAGCACTGTGCTGCCGAGGGAAGAAGTAGGTTAGCAAGTGGGGCGAGCCATAGCGTTCGCCTGAGGCTGTCAAGCCAGACAACCTGAGTTAGACCCTCAGGCCCCACGTGGTGCAGAGTCCCAACTCAGGCAAGTTGTCCGTTTTGACCATCCAAAAAGCACTTCGGAATACACGTTCTCACACACATACGCAAATAGATAATAGAACGGGACTTTTAAAAGTCTCCAGCTGGAGAGATGGTTCAGCCGTTAAAGAGTTCTTGGTGCTCTTCCAGAGGACCAGAGTTCCAGTCCCAGCACCCACCTTGCATGGCTCCCAACTATCTGTAACTCCAGCTCAGCGGTATCTGGTGCCCTCTTCTGGCTTCTTCTGGCACCTGCACTTGAGGACATGTAGACACACACACACACACACACACACACACACCATAAATAGATAGATAGATAGATAGATAGATAGATGGATGGATGGATGGATGGATGGATGAATGGATGGATGGTCGGACGGACAGATAGATAGATGGATGGATGATGGGGGTGGGAAAGTAGGGGGTGGGGGATGGATGGATGAATGGATGGACAGGTAGACAGACAGACAGCGAGACAGACAGATAAATGTGATTTTTAAATTCTTGCAGGATCAGCACCTACTTGGCTGGACCATCAGTGTAATTTACAAGTGTAGAATCATGTAGAAGCGTCTTGAGCCTGGGGGCACACACCTTTAATCCCAGCACTCAGGAGGCTGAGTCAGGTGGATCTCTGTGAGTCTGAGGCCAGACTGGTCAACAGAGTGAGTTCCAGGATAGTCAGGAATACACAGTGAAACACTGTCTTGAGAAAAAAAACCAAGCCAAGTGACTTGATGAAGACAAAGTCGGGACAAGAAGAAGAATCCAACCGAGTTCTATACCTGATCTATTATTATCCATACAGCTATTGCCCAGTGTACTTCCACTGACCTGAGAACAGACACCTTGTTCGGGCCCTCCCTGCTAACACGTGCCCTCTGATTCCTCCAATCGCCACTAGTGATTCTCAATAGAACATAGTTACCACCAACAGGGCCTATTTGACAGCATCCACAGTCTTCTGTAAGGGCATCCAACTCCCTTTCCCTGGGAGTGAATCATCAGGGTAACCTTGCTGTGTTCAGGGTGCTCCATCAAACCTATTTTTAAAAAAATGGCGAGCAAAGAAAAAAAGACACAATCCTTACACTCTCGAGACCGGCCTTCTGGGAAGACAGGCGGGGTGCTGCCCCAAGATAATTATATATTAAGGAGTTCCTATAGCAACCACTGTAAAGGGGGACTAAGGACACGAGAAAACCTATAATGCCCTAACAGGTCCAAAGAGGTCGGCGATGCTTACCAAAAGACTAACTCAAGAATTCTCCTGCTGCAGAGAATATTACGCAGACAAGAGATCAGAGGGAAGGGCCGTTCCTGCAACGTATGATAGAACTGTAATGGAAACCCGAGAGTAGCTTTTACCATTTTGATGACAAGGGAAACTGAGTCACTCGAGGTAAAGGGACCAGCCCTGTGGGTGCTAGACACTAAGCAGAAAGCTGCCCTGAGTCTCAGAACTCTGTGGAGGAGGAAGAGGAGGAGGAGGAAGAGGAGGAGGAGGAAGAGGAGGAGGAGGAAGAGGAGGAGGTGGTGGTGGCTTATTTCCCTCAGTTCCTGCAGCAAGAAGGTCAGCAGGGCCAGGCCAGGAAAATGTAGATGTAGGTAAACTGAGAGTTTCAAGTAAGAGGTGAGTTCTAAGATGAGAGTTTTGAGCTCTTTACACCCCCATCCGTCCAGTCGGGGATTCTATCTTCATTCTCAGAACAAACAGAACATTTTAGGTAAAAGGTGGCGTGGTTAAACATGAGCATGAAAGAGATGCCAGTGTGTTTCACAGGACAGATTGCAGGGCAAGGGGAGAAGGGTTGGACCAATGTAGACTCTACACAGGGATCTTAGACCATAGAAGATGCCGATGGCATCCCGAGGCAAGGACCGCGGAGAGGGACATGAGAGGCTTGTGGGAAGCCTTCCGGTGTGTCATCTGTTACACCGGCGGTGGGTGAGACACACGGTGGTGGAAGCGGATGTATGTCTACATGATTATGGCTAACACACAAAGATTGGTGCTGTGAGCTGAATGAGAGATTACTGAGCGGTTGTTATACCAGAGGAATGACCACCATGTCGACCTCAACCTAGTGAGGATGGGGTGTCGTTGAGAATCCTGAAAATATGTCAGACAATGAGATGTGATGGTCGGTCTGGGCTTCAGTTCCAGGGACGTAGATCGGGAGAAGACTATGATCTTCGCCTACGTGCAATAATTCTAGTGAGATGCAAACACAGGGCTTGACTGGTTAAATAGAAGAAAGAAAAAAAAAGTTTAGGAAAGAGTTAACTAAGCATTCTGCCGTGGGTTGGTCACATATCAGCCCAAGAATACAGGGCAAGATGGAATCAGCAGTAAGAAAAAGGAGAAGAGCTAGCCCGGGTTTTGTGACGTCAGCTCAGGAGAAAGATGGTTTGTTTCTCAAATGTGTACATACCTGCACCTGTGCAGTGTGGAGAGGTCGAGACACTCTTTACTGGAAGTCACTGAGACTTTAGAAGTAGCCTGGAGATGAATGGTGAAATACCCAGGGAAGATCCAGTTGGTAGACACTAAACATTCAAAAAAAAAGGTCTCGATGCCACGGGGCTTTGAGACCATCCATAAAATTATTAAAAGACTTACAAAGTGGAAACCATTCCTCTGTCCACCTGCAGGTCAACAGTTTGGGATTCATCTTTACAGCACCAGGAATTCCTAAGTCCATGGGTGGCCTCTCTTTTCCTAAGACAGTGTCAAGCTAGTCTGCTAAGAGTTTGGAGAGTTCTCAGTGGAGTTGGAGTAAGTAGAGGGTTTGGTTTTGCCCTTTGAGAAAATGTTGGGATTTGTGTGCAGGTGCTCACATGTGCACATGCGGGTGGAAGCCAGATGACAGCCAGTGTCATTCCTTGGGAACCTTCCATATTGCTTTGTTGAGACATAGTCTCTCATTGATATGCTGCCATGCCTAGTGAGCTAAGCTGACTGGCCAGTGAGCCATAGACCGTCTAGGACTCTGACAGTCTGCCTGTCTCTGCTTCTCCAGAACGGGGACTATAGGCACATTCCAACACAACTGGGTTTTACGTGTGGGTTCTGGGGATGGAACTTAGGTCCTTGTGCTTATACAGCAAGCACCAACGGATCCATTCCCCAGGACTTTAACAACTTTTAAATAGCCTTTGCTTCTGCGAAAGGCGGGGCCAGCCTGAAGCATCTGGTTCACGTGGGTACTCACAATCTCTAATTGCTTCCGGATGCTTGTCTTGAGATTTTTCTCCGTGGCCATGCTACTTCATGGGTACAGACACAGAGAAAACATGAATCTCATCAAATAATATACATCATCGGGAGTTAGAAGGCAATGGAGCGATACCTAGCGGGAAATCATTTCACATGCAAACTATCCATGAAACACAAATCTAAACCTCATTCTTAAAATAAGAGAACTATGGATGGGTGGATGAGTGGATGGATGGATGGATGGATGGATGGATGGATGGATGGATGGATGGACAAGTGGATGGATGGATGAGTGGATGGATGGATGAGTGGATGGATGGATGGATGGATGGATGGATGGATGGATGGATGGATGGACAGATGGATGGATGAGTGGATGGATGGATGGATGGATGGATGGATGGATGAGTGGATGGATGGATGAGTGGATGGATGGATGGATGGACAAGTGGATGGATGGATGGATGGACAAGTGGATGGATGGATGGATGAGTGGATGGATGAGTGGATGGATGGATGGATGGATGGATGGATGGATGGATGGATGGACAGATGAGTGGATGGATAGATAGATGGACAGATGGATGGATTAGTGGATGGATGGATGGATGCATGGATGCATGGATGAGTGGATGGATGAATGCATGGATGAATGGATAAGAGAGAGAGAGAGAGAGAGAGAGAGAGAGAATTTTCATTATACTCTAAGGTAGCTAGTAAAGATTGCATAGAACCCCAAATAAGAGAACAAAAATAACTAAAAAAAACCATAATACAGAACCCAAATGGTCTAGCACGAGGGTATAAAGGAACAGTTCAAGACAGCAGTGCAAGAACCTGAACAGGAATAGATCTTAATGCTCAAGATTCCATGTCTTCTGGATCAAACCAACTTCTTGAAGTGTAGGAAAGTCCAAAGGCATTTAAAACACTGGTGAGGGCTTTGAGATCATCGACTGACAACAAACATGAGGTGTATAGGAGCTCCGTTATTGAGACCAAGTGCTACAAGACCCGCAGGAATGTCAAAGTTCTTGGTGTAAGCAACATAGCTGAGCTATAGCCTGTGTCTTGCAGATGTGACAGCAGCCACTAGCAACACCCACAGATCTACCCCAAAGTATGTTAGAGCTAGACCCAGGAGTTTGGAGTGCCGAGAAGTGTCCGGAGGTGGGGGAGGGGTAAAAGAGCAGTGCTTTGACAAAGAATAAGTCACTCCTGAGGAGACATCCAAAAATTGTGACGAAAGCTCTTTGAAGATCGAGAATTAACTGTCTAATTATCTGTCTTACCATGTTATTCAAAGGTATAGGCAAGGACATAGAGCCAGTCTAGAAGTTGGAAGTAGCTACCTATAGAAAGCAGGAAATGAAGGAAAGGCATTTCAGGCTTTTATTTTGGATTGTTTAAGTTGTATAGGTGTGTTACTTTCATTTTGGAAAAGCAAGTAGAGGAACATATTCTTATTATTCCATCATCGAAATGGAGAAAAATGTAAATAACAGACTTAAGGATGTACTTTCCACAAAAATTGGAGCACGCTTGAAACCACACTTTTTGCTTTCCTGAGCACATGTTTTATTTTCTGGCTTTTTGTTCTTTTTAACTTTCTGTTTTTTGAGGAAGAGAATAGTTTTCAACCCACTTGAAACTCAAAACTATAGCTACAGATCCTTCAATGACTCAAGCCTCATCTCCAAAAAGAAGACACTTGAAAAAAAATTTTTTTACAAAAAAACTACAAGTACATTAAGTCTTCAAATGTGCCAGGTACTAGCAACCAGTGCCTTTAATCTCAGCCCCTGGGAAGCAGAGGCAGGCAAACCTTTGAGTTTGAGGCCAGCCTGGTGGTCTACAGAGCAAGTTCCAAGATGGCCAGGGCTAAAGAGAGAAATCTTGTCTGGAAAACGAAAGCAAACAAACAAATAAAAAAGTCTCAAATTCACATACACACTAAATAAATACTTTAGAAAAACAAGATGCTCGTGTTATTTGACTTAAAATATACGTCTAATCTTAACTAATGGACACTTGATGAAAAAACTACCTGGAAGCCGGGCGTGGTGGCGCACGCCTGTAATCCCAGCACTTGGGAGGCAGAGGCAGGTGGATTTCTGAGTTCGAGGCCAGCCTGGTCTACAGAGTGAGTTCCAGGACAGTCAGGACTACACAGAGAATCCCTGTCTCGAAAAACCAAAAAAAAAAAAAAAAAAAAAAAAAAAAAAACAAACAAACAAAAAAAAACTACCTGGAATGTTTTAAGAAAAAAATGGATTGGTGGTTTGTTGTTGTTGTTGTTGTTGTTGTTGTTGTTTGGTTTTTCGAGACAGGGTTCCTCTGTGTGGCCCTGGCTGTCCCGGAACTCACTCTGTAGACCAGGCTGGCCTCGAACTCAGAAATCCGCCTGCCTCTGCCTCCCAAGTGCTGGGATTAAAGGCGAGTGCCACCACTGCCTGCTGTTGTTGTTACAGGCACAATGGTCTTCCGGTTTGTTTCTTCTAAGGCAAAATACAAAAATATTGACCCCAAACTTAGATTTATTTTTTTTGTAATAGTCACAAGCATTTACATTAAAGAACCTGCTCTACTTTTAAAGTTGTTTACATTGTTTTCATTTATTCTTTGAAAACTTCATCTATGTGAACAAAGGACCCTCCCTGTGCATTCCTGCATCTTGTTTCTTCTTTCTTCTTTCTTTCTTGTTTGTTGGCTGAGACAAGGTTTCTCTTGGGTAGCCCTGGCTGTCCTGGAACTCACTCTGTAGACCAGTGTACTAGCTGGTTTTTGTGTCAACTTGGCACAATCTGGAGTTATCACAGAGAAAGGGGCTTCAGGTAAGGAAATGCCTCCATGAGATCCAGCCATAAGGCATTTTCTCAATTAGTGATCAAGTGGGGAGGGCCCATTGTGGGTGGAGCCATCCCTGGGCTGGTGGTCCTGGGTTCTATAAGAAAGCAGGCTGAGCAAGCCATGAGGAGCAAGCCAGTAAGCAGAAGCCCTCCGTGGCCTCTACATCAGCTCCTGCCTCCGGGTTCCTGCCCTATGTGAGTTCTAGTCCTGACTTCCTCCAATGATAGGCTGAAATGTGGAAGCGTAAGCTGGATAAACCCTCTCCTCCCCAACTTCCTTTTTGGTCAATGGTGTTTTATTGAAACCCTAAGACTGGCCTTGAATTCAGAGATCTGGCTGCCTTTGCCTCAAATGCTCTGTTTCTTCGGCCCTTGGCATTCAACTACGTCTGAATAATCTCAACGCATAGCCAGTTGCTTCCCAGGCGCCAGCTCACAGAGCTCAACCCAAGCTCCTGTTCTGTTACCCGACTTAGACGCCAACAACAGGGAGCTATTTGTGGTCCAGACCAGTCCAGCTCTCTCCTCAAAGCGCTTTGCAAACACTATCTCCCCATCTGCATATTCTCCCGGTTAGTTCCCTCGACCTCCAGCTTCCCTGATCTTTTATTTCCAAGGAATATCATGCTGGTCCTATTAAAACAATTGTTTATGCATTCATGCTATCATGACTGTGTCATCATCACCATCATCATTGTCATCATCAGCATCAGCATCACTGTTGCCAGCGTAATGCACCTGATGTCTGAGAGTCTGAGGGGAGGGTGCCCGCCTTTCATCTTGTGTTTTTCTACCCCCAGAAATTCCCCGGTTAAAAAGTTCAGGGTCTTTGAACTGAGGGACTAAAAGCTCATACTTGGGAATTCATTCCATTAAGACAAAACTGTGTAGCCACAGAGTAACGACTTGGAGGGGAAAACACACACACACACACACACACACACACACACACAGAAGAGTTTAGCGAGACTCCAGCTGCCACTGAAGGTGGTGGGTAGGAAGCAGCATTCTCTGACAGCTAAGAGATCAGACCCGTGGAAATACGTAGAAGGAGTGTCGTCTGACACACAATAAATGTAGACTCATGTCGTCGGGCTGCAGGGATGGCTGTGTGGGCAAAGACACTTGCCTGTCACCCTAGTTTGATCCCCAGAAACCAAGTGAAGGTGGAAAGAGGGGAGAAACTCTACAAATGTGTCCTCTGACTTTGGAGTAAGGTCACAGTCACACAGCCAGAAGCCTCAGGCTGCGGAGGGGTTTTGTTGATTTCTAATGCTAAGAGGAGGTGTTTAGTACCTTCCGGTTGTGGGGAAAGCCCTTCTTCCCCACAGAAGTGCGGGGTGGGGGTGGAGGTGAGGGGGTGTGGGGAAGTTTGGTTAGGGTTCTATTGCTATTTCCATAAGATAGATTTGGAACAACACAAAATGTCTCAATTGTAAAAACTTATCATTGGTATTTTCAACACCTCAATGCTACAAAACAAAAGACAACAACAACAACAACAACAACAAAAAACAAAATGAAAAACAAAAAACCAAGACCATCAAAAAGAGACTAGGCTGGATGGATGTGGACAGGCAAGGACAGACAGACAGACAAGGGTCCTGAAGATGGAGTTTTCAGTTATCTGAATCTCAGACAACATTAGCACCCTGCTGAGACCACCACCCTGCCCAGACTCACAGCTTCTCCCGTAGTCATGGTTTCAAGGCTCCTGTTAATTGTGCTTTTGATCTACAGTGCTAACATCACCTGTGGTCCCTTTATCCCTAGACTAACACCCACGTGTAAGTCTGTCCTCAAGGGCTCCCTGGATCTTAAGAAAAATGGAATGTTTTGGCGAAAGACAACAATAAGTACGTGCAAAGTTCTACCATCCCTGTACGGTGTTTTTTAACGAACTGACAGCCTGCTGGCAATGGGACTTAGAGGTTTAGCCAGAATGGAAGCGTTCAGAGCCAGGGAAGAGGTTCAGAGCCAGTAAAGCATCCAGCCCTCGGGCAGGCTGGGCTTCTGAGGCCACACTCAGTCACAAGGTAAAATGTCACCACGGCCCCTTACATGCTAAACCTCACATCAAACGAGGAGAAATTGCTTCCAGGAATAGGAGCCCCTGGAGTTTTCAGAGGGAGCCTCCCCCCCACACACACACACACCCCACCCCTGGGAAGCTGGTGTGGTAAGTGTGGGTCACAGCAGAAAAAGGTTCTCAAAAGCCATGGCCAGGACCAAAGTGCCCAGAAACCCCAGCGGCCAAGTTCTCGGCTCTCCTTTCACTGCGCCTGGCCTCTTTGATGACTGCCATTACTAGCTGATCATAGTTCTTTTCCACTCCAGGTCAGGAAATGCTTCTCCACACACAGTGTGAGCAGCCAAGGCTAAGCGCTTGCAGTTGGATCTCACTAAGAAATCTCGCTTGCCGAGTTGGAGCCCGCACTGACTGCGGTGAAGGGACTAGAAGACAGATAGCTCCCAAACGAGCCACAAGCGGCTGGCCTCCACCTCAGCGGAGATGAGCCTGAGAAGGAGGGACACAGACATGCTGGTCACTGTGTCTGGGCTCATCCCTTGGGGGTCTTTGCTTGTAGAGCTGAAAATGAGGAAGGATCAAACAAGGGCACCCCGATCAGACTGGGCAGTGAGCTCTGGCCACCGACGATTGTGAATCGATACTTTCAAGTATTAATAGCCCTTAACTGGACGTCGGGAGATGCGGTCTTTAAACCCACACATACATGCTTTCTCTAAGTATGTAGCTCTGGGCAAGTCTCATTCTTGACGGACTAAATTCCGCCCATAAAAATTGGAGACGTGTTGTCGTGGACTATATGAAATTTGAGGGGGTGCTCGTTGTTAGTAATCTGTCTAAGCTCCACCCCACAGTTACCTGGCAACAGCCATGTATGCCCCGCCCCATAGACCTGGCCCACTATAAAAGGGGCTGCTTGCCCCTCCTCTCTCTCTCATCGCTCTTGCCTCTTGGCATTCTCACCTCTCTGCCCCTCTTGGGCTCTCCTCCACATGGTCATGGCCAGCCTCCACTCCTCTCTACTTCTCTTCTCTTCTCTTCTCTTCTCTTCTCTTCTCTTCTCTTCTCTTCTCTTCTCTTCTCTTCTCTTCTCTCCTCTCCTCTCCTCTCCTCTCCTCTCCTCTCCTCTCCTCTCCTCTCCTCTCTCTCTCTCTCTCTCTCTCTCTCTCTCTCTCCCGCTCTCTCTGCCTCCACTACCCCATTAACTCCCATCCTCTTCCCTGAATAAACTCTATTCTATACCATGTCTGTGTATGTGGTTCCTCAGCAGGAAGAGGTGCCTGGGCATGGGCCCACCTAGGCACCCCCTTTCCCCACACCGCTGTGCCATACTCTCTAATCCCCCTTCTCTCCTTTTTATAAACCCATCATTTGGTGCCGGAACCCGGGAACAACATTGACCCTATTGATCACTAATGACACAAAGTCTTCATGAAGTGAGGGAATTCCTCACTTGGAAGATACTTGATCGGTTCAGTCACGGGCTGAGGGAAAGTTGGACATGCAAAAGAGCCTCGGAATGAGAGAGGTGAGTCAGTCAGTGTCACTCGGAGAAAAGATTACAGCCCCTCCAGCCAAGTCCCCAGTGACCACCCACTGGGCCACCAGCCACTTGGACCCGGGGGGTCCATTGTCTATTTCTGCAAAGTTAACCACTCCCAAACTTAGCAGTTTAAAATGGCAAACATTCGTTATTTCTGGGTCTTGGGTAGTTTTTAAACTTTATTATGAAGATCTTGCAAATGAACAAAAACACATAGTTGGGATATTTCTGGGTTTCAAGAGATCACCCCATTGGGTGCCTGCTGGCTACAGGTTCATTCAGAAGGTGTCCATGGGGCTTGTC
The DNA here is from genome assembly GCA_964023405.1 of Apodemus agrarius. Taxonomy (NCBI): domain Eukaryota; kingdom Metazoa; phylum Chordata; class Mammalia; order Rodentia; family Muridae; genus Apodemus; species Apodemus agrarius. The sequence continues at coordinate 17,490,808 of OZ030025.1, read as the reverse complement.
CAGGACTGTGGTGTTAGGCCGGGGCTTAGGGGAGTGAAGATGAGCTTCCAATTCCAGAGGTTGTTAGAGCAATCCGTTTCCTTACAGGGCCAGGGGCCTCATTGCCTCTCTGACTATTATGGTTTGGATCTTCAAGAAAGGCTTGAAGCTGCTGAGAGGTGAGACCTGAGGTTGCACCCTTTAAGGGGACACTGGGACTTCAGGCCCGCGGGTTTCTGTCTTTGCTTGCTGGCCACCAGGAGACAAACAAACCTGTTGTGCCTCACGCTCCCTCCAGAGCAGCCATTACAGACCCAAACCAATGAGACCAACAGACCAGGAACTGAAACTTAAGAACTAGGAACCCATCGGGATCTTTCCTTGTTTTTAGCTCTTTGTCTCAGTTATATGCCGCTACAATAGAAAGCTGGCAACACAGTTGCCTTGCGTGGGTTCAATGCTCCCCTGGGTCCTTTCTGTAGGGCCACGGGGGAGTGGGAGCTTGCGAGCTACTCAAGAAGTGACCTCATATGGGATTGCAGAGACGGTTCAGAGGATAAGAGCAGAAGACCTGGGTTCAGTTATGAGCACCCACATGGCTGCTCACAACTGTCTGTAACTCCAGATCCAGGGGAGGCAATGCCCCCCTTCTGGCCACTTGGGGTACTGCACATAGATGGTGCATCTACATACATTCAGGGAAATCCCTGAACACATAAGATAAAATAAATATATCTGTTTGTATTTTCTTCATAAGAAGCATGTAGTTCATTCAAGGGGAGGGAAGAAAGGAGAGAGAGAGAGAGAGAGAGAGAGAGAGAGAGAGAGAGAATATTAGCATAATTTATCCACTACTCAACAGCCATGATCATATATCAAAGTAAGAAGCTTGCAGATAAAAGCAAATATAGAAGCCTGGTGCCATGGTAGCGCATGTGGGAGGCAGAGGCAGGCAGATCTCTGAGTTCGAGGCCAGCCTGGTCTACAAAGCCAGTTCCAGGTTGGCCAGGGCTACACAGAGAAACCCTGTCTCAAAAAAAAGCAAATATAGAGACAAACACAGAATATTATATTACTGTCAAGGTCCTGTGTGAGGCACTTTAAGCTATAGCATCTGTAGGATACCCTTTAAAAAACAAAATAATAGTAGCAATACCTGAAAATACATCACGAGATACATTATACACAAATATGTCACTAGATGCAAATATGTCACAAGATACACTATATGCAAAGTATAAGTTGTATCAACAGTGTTACTATTATGAAACTGGTAACATTCAGGTCGGAGAAATAAAAGTTGGTATTTTTGGATGAGATTAGGGTTGTTCTTGGTCTGATCTGTCTGCGTGCACATGCATATGTGTGTCCACTGTGCAGAAGGGCATGTGGAGGCCAGAGGTTGACATTGGCATCTTCTGTCATTTCCCACCTTGGTTTGTGAGGCAGGTTCTCTCACTGAACCTGAAGCTCTCCTACTGGCTAGGCTGGCTGGACCATGAGTCCCAAGGGTCCTCCTATGTCCACTCCTGCTCCCCAGGGTAGGGGCTATAGACCAACCACCACACCTAGCTTTTTATGTAGGTGCTAGGGATCGAAACTCAGGTCCCCAGGCTTACATGGCAACTTCTTTATGGATGAGGACATCTCTCCACCCAATGGGTGGCTTGTTTGTTTGTTTTGTTTTGTTGTTTTATTCGAGACAGGGTTTCTCTGTGTAGCCCTGGCTGTCCTGTAACTCACTCTGTAGACCAGGCTGCCCTCGAACTCAGAAATCCACCTGCCTCTGCCTCCCAAGTGCTGGGATTAAAGGCATGCGCTGGGTATTTTTAAAGACTGTACTTTGAAACTTTATAGTGGCTCCTGGGTAACTACACTCCTTCAAAACTACCTTAAATGGTTACATAAATAAAGAATCAAAAAGATACCCGTTTAAAAAAAATCAAAAGAACACAAAAGACAATGTGGAGAGACAAACAGGAGATTAACAGGAAAACAAAAAACAAAAAACAGGTGGATTCCCTTCTCGGACAATTACTTCCAACATAAATGAATTGAATTCCCCAGGTCCAAGCACATAAAGGACAGAAGAAATAAGGCCCAACTGTGTGCTGCCCAGAAAACTTTGATTCTGAGCCAACAGCATCCTCATCCATAAGAACAGGTCAGTTCCACTCAAAGAGGACGCAGTTGATCAGGCCATCATCGTGGCCTGCTATGAACCTTAGGACCTTGTCCACTGCTCAGGAAGCTGCTTCAAGGACACCACAGCACTTGCTCAATGACAGTCTGTGGTCACTGCGTGTGGGAGGGCGGCCAGCTCTCCCTATAGCCTGCTGAGAAACAAGAAAGGTTGGGGTGTTCAGTGTGGCGTGTCAGCGTGTCTATACTATAATACACACAGCTTAGAAAGCAGTTTTCAGGGAAAAAAAACATTCCTTGTATATATTAAGATTATATTATGAATATAGAGTATTCTTAAACTTTTAAACTTTGAAATCCTGACTGAGGGGCTGAGAGATAGCTCAGTGGTTAAGGACTCTTACTGCTGTTGCCAAGAACCCAAGTTCAGTTCCCAGCATCCACATGTCAGCTCACAACCCTCTGTAACTCCAGCTCTGTGCTCTTCTGAATTACACACACACACACACACACACACACACACACACACACACGAGAGAGAGAGAGAGAGAGAGAGAGAGAGAGAGAGAAATCTAAACACCAAATCTTGACTGTGACCATGTGATAGTCCAAGAGGCTGGATACATATATATATGTATGTGTGTGTGTGTATATGTATGTATGTATGTATGTATGTATATATATATATACATATATATATATAATTTAAATGATCATCTTAAGTAGATTATAACTGTAGAATTAAAACCAGTACTTGGCTTATCTATATTTTATCTTTCAAACAAATGTAAACTAAATATAAATTTCTATCTATACACATTGAATCCTATACACGTTGAAATCTATACACATTGAAATGATAATTATTCATCTCCCTTCCTACTAAAGAAAATTAAAATTTTTCTCATTGCTTATAAGTAAAAAGCGACTTTTAAACATGTACTGGCTGGTTTTGTGTCAACTCAACACAGGCTGGAGTTATCACAGAGAAAGGAGCTTCAGTTGGGGAAGTTCCTCCATGAGATCCAGCTGTGGGACATTTTCTCAATTAGTGATCAGGTGGGGGAGGGCCCCTTGTGGGTGGTACCATCTCTGGGCTGGTATTCTTGGGTTCTATAAGAGAGCAGGCTGAGCAAGCCAGGGGAAGCAAGCCAGTAAGAAACATCCCTCCATGGCCTCTGCATCAGCTCCTGCTTCCTGACCTGCTTGAGTTCCAGTCCTGAATTCCTTTGGTGATGAGCAGCAATGTGGAAGTGTAAGCTGAATAAACCCTTTCCTCCCCAACTTGCTTCTTGGTCATGATGTTTGTGCAGGAATAGAAACCCTGACTAAGACAAAACACAACCTACCTTTGTCGCCCTTTATGAAGAGTGGCGCTAGCAGCTTCCTCCCCTGATCCCAAGTTGCATACGCAGTAGACGTCACATCGCTTACCAACCTAGGCAACAACCCCAAAGTTGACTTGATTATCATATTGAGCATGTGACTGCCTAAAAGTGAGCATGTGACACCAATCCTTGTATTTCAGTGATTTAAAATATGGAGATCCTCAAACCAAAGACTAACCGGAAAGATCCTAAAACTGGAGACGAAGCAAAACAAAACTGCATTCTTAAAACCAGCGGCATTCATTGTCTGGGGAAACTGTTTATTCTACGAGTGCCTTCTGGTCTGGTCCGCTCATTCCCCTGTTTTGGGCCTTTTTCTGTACACCACATAATCACAGCCATCTCGAGTGAGTGAACACATACTATTTGTGCTAAGAGAAAATAGAAACCTTTGGTTCTTCTCTCATAAGTTTCTTATTTAGGAGGTTTAAGTTCCTCTTTTTGTTTTCTTAAGATTCATATTACCACTCACCACCAAGTTAAGGATTATAAAATTTGGGGCATTTTCTACCTTTGAAATGTATTCTCTGTTTGCCTTTTGATGGTAAAATTAGACATGCTTGCAGGTGCGTCTGTATGTCTAGACAAGCAGGCATATGGAAATGGATGTCCGAAAAAGCAGAGATGTTATGTTCCCAGAGCCATTATCAGTGGCTCTCAACTCTGGGTCGTGATAGTTACATTATGATTCATAACTGTAGCAAAATACAGTTATGAAGTAGCAATGGTATCATTTTAGGGTTGGAAGGGGTGTCTCCACAACATGAGGTTATTAAAGGGTCGCAGCGTCAGGAAGGTTGAGAACCGCTGCCTTAGAGTTAAGAGATAGTGTATACAGAGCCCTGGCTTCAATCTGCAGTGCAAGAAGTAAACAACGTGTTCAAAAAGTAAATGAAAATGTCAGTCACTCTAATTCAAAAGACATGCCGTATATTAGGACCAGAGGAGGTATGGACAGAGTACAAAACAGAAAGCGGTAAGAACCTTCAACCTAAGGTATTAAGTGTCTGTAGTAAACACATTTTAAATATTTCACTGTGTTTTAAATATGTTTACTACAGATGGTTAACCCCTGCACACAGGAGGTAGAGGCAGATGGATCTCTGAGTTTGAGGCCAGCCTTAGTCTACAGAGCAAGTTCCAGGACAGCCAGGGCTACACAGAGGAAACCCTGTCTCAAAAAAGCAAAACCCTTCCCAGCACTTGGGAGGCAGAGGCAGGCGGATTTCCGAGTTTGAGGCCAACCTGGTCTACAGAGTGAGTTCCAGGACAGCCAGGGCTATACAGAGAAACCATGTCTCAAACAAAACAAAACAAAACAAAAACAAAAAACAAAACAAAAAAACCCAAAACAACAAAAAGCAAACCCTGTCTCAAAAAGACAAACAAACAAACAAACAAAGAGAAATTCAGCAATGGATTTATGTCATAGAAAAGAGAAGCATTAGATTAAGGACACGTCTCTGAGGTTCAGCGCACAGACTGCTCTTGCAAGAACTCAGTTCCCAGCATCCTCAAGGCTTGTACCGCCAGCTCTGGGAAATCTCGCGCCCTCTTCTGGCCGCCTTTGGGCATTGCACACATGTGCACTGTGCGCATACACTCAACATACACGCAAATAAAAATTTTAGGTCCTTATGAAATGTTTTCTTAAAAAGAAATGCGTAAAGTAATTTAAAATAGGTGGCATAAGGAATATTCATGGCCTTAGATGAGGCAAAATGTCAGGATGAGAAAGAGGCGGAGCGTAGAGGCTTGCCGGGAGCAAGACATCTTCTAATTCCTCCCCTCCCCTCCTCCGCCCCCCCCCAAGATTCACCTTTTGATATTCCAGAGTAGATTAAGTGCCTGCAGACCACCAAGAGGTGTGGAATTTTCACTATACATATTTGTTAGCTGCTCATACTACAAAATTGTCCCATTCTATCTGTGCTGTGATGGGGGATGGGGGTGGGGTGGGGGTGGGGCCACGGAGAAGAGGTGCCACAGGGGGAGGGGCTACCAGACCTTTTCACTACAGAAAACAGGTTGAGCTGGAACTAAGATCTTTGATTACTGAATAACCATGAAAACGGCAATGTTTCCTTCTTAGATAATATGTGTATTTAGCTTAAGGAAGCTGAAGGATGAGTCACAGAAAGCACTTGTAGACCCACGATGATGTCTATTCACGCCTCTGAATACTTTCTTGTTTATTAGCATTATTCATTTAATGCTAACAACATTTTTTTAAAAACGGGGTCTCCCTATGCAAGCCAGGTCAAACTCGAGTTCACAAACCTTTGGCTTCAGCTTGCCAAATGCGGAGATTAGAGAGAATCGGGGGATCAGAGAGCATCATCCCTGCCTTAGCCAACCATCTCCTAAAGTAGATTATTTTATCATGACACTGCCCCCCCCCGCCCCCGAAGTGAAATCTGGGACCGAGAAATGGGAAGTCCCTAAACTAAGGACACACGGCGACCAACTGTAGAATCTGAACTAACATAGCATTTTAACTTTTGAACTTTTTTTTTTACCCAATCTATGGGTACTTTAAAGCTTAACTATGTCTTCTGTTTCATTCTTGTTTTGTTTTGTTTTGTTTTGTTTTGTTTTTTCTGGAATTTTAATGTGCTCCACCCTACTGGTTTTCCTGTTGATCATTTCTGTATAGACACTTTTAGAATCACCTTTCTCCGGGTTTGAAAGGTTGACTTTTCTAAGCAAGTACCACAGTAGCTACTTTGAGAATTTATTTGACAAGAAATTTATTTTTTCCCATAAACCAGATTTTTTTTTTTTTTTTTTTGAGCAAATCATGAGACTCAAAACTAGCGATGGGTCAAACTCATTGGCGTTCCGGAGTGCAGTTGGAAATACAACGCATCCGAGAACGGTTTTGCTTTTCCTCCTCATGAACCACCAACACATCTGAAAAGACTTAACCTTTTCCCCCCCAAAAAATGTTCACCTTTGGGCTGAAACCAAGTAGGGAGAACTTGGGCTCCAAAGGAAGCATTCTTTAAAAATCAGCTCCTGAGCAGATTACAGGAAGCAAACCGTCTGGAATCCGGTTGCGCACGAAGCTCTTTTCTGCCCACATGGACTCCGTTATTCCCTCCCTGCCTCGTCAGCACCGATCATTATTATCCTGTGAAATAAATATTTGCTTCTTAGAGCTCTGCATTCCAAGACCACCGTGGAATCTTTAATGGATTCCATCTCATAAATCAAAGAGGGACTTTTGCTTTTTGTTTGGGTACATGATTTGGATGGTGGTAGGGATGGTGGGCGAGTTTTCCATCTGCCAACCTAGTCCCATGGGGCGGGGGGGGGGGGGAGACCTTAATTATGTCTTCCAAAGAAAATAACTGAGACCCTCCCAGTAATACAGGCCACACTCCCTTTGCTCTATATCGAGTTATGAATAGATTTTGCCTGGGGAAAGGGGAGGAACAAAGACATAGTACTTACTGATGGGGAAGTGTCACTGGATATATCAAACATGGCATCGCACAAAGGGGGCGTGTCTTTAGGGCTGAGGGATGGCTTTTCCGTTTACAGCACGAACAGCTCTTCCAGAGGCTCCAAGTTCAATTCCCACCAACTAGGTTGAGTAACTCACAGTCACCTGTAACTCCAGCTCCAGGAGAATATGATGTCCTCTTTTGGTTACCACAGGCATACACACACACACCTTCCCTTGTCTCTGTCTCTCTGTCTCTGTCTGTCTCTGTCTCTCTGTCTCTGTCTCTTTCTCTGTCTCTCTCTGTCTCTCTCTTTCTCTCTCTCTCTCTCTCTCTCTCTCTCTCACACACACACATACACACACACACACACGTGCGCACACACAAAATGGCACACATTCAACACAGACATACACACACAAAAAAAAAAACTAAAGATCTATCACACTTCAGAGTAACATCAAATGTCACCCCAAGCCAGAGTGTTCCCAGGCTGGATTGAAAATGAAATCCGCCCCAACTCTGGCCTTATGGGGGGCCAGAGTTGTATTCTATATTGGGGGCCCCCAAGACTGGTGGACCAGAGATGAGAGAGATCCACACGGAAGACGCTGAGTGACCCTGCCCCCAAGTTACTTCTGATTGGTAAATAAAGATGCCGACAGCCAATAGCTGGGCAGAAGAGGAGGGGTCGAGGTTTCTCAGGCTTGGGCTTGGAGGAGGAACACGAGGGAGGAAGAGGATGGAGGAAGAGGGAGAGGCAGCCACGGGTTAGGTGAGCTCTAAGAACATGGCCCTGAGGGCTGGCCAGCTGGAGTTACGAGCAGCCCAGATGAAACATAGTAAGTAATAACGCAGTTATCAATGGGAAAGTACAATCTAACATCATGGAGAGCTGTTGTTTAAGGCTTATCGTAAATATAAAGGCTTTAAGTGTGTCTTTCATTTGGGAACTGATTGGTTAAAGACGGGGTAGAAACCCCGGGGCCAGGATTTAAATAATTTCTATAACAAACTCTCGTCCCCTTTCTGGTCTTCCCAGCCACGAGTCAACATTATCTATTTGCATGCTGTGTGACCCAAGTTGGAGAAGCCATGTTCCAAATGGTAGTTGAAGATCAATCTAACACACTGCGGCCCACACCATTTACTTAGAAAACAGTCTAGGAAACACTGTCAGGAACGGTAGTCGCTAAGCAAAAACAGGACGTGAACTAAGAATGTTCTCTTGCCTTTTCAGTATTTGTTTTAAGAAAGAACAACATTTAGTGGGAATTCTGGCTAACTCCGGAGCGCAGGTCTGGGTATATTTTTCCAAGGCTTTGGAGATTGTGGGAGATCAGGGCTTCTCTAGTAGGCCCATTATTACTAACATCAGAAGCCAGCAGCATTCAAAACAAAAAAACCAGCCTAGACAAACAGTACCTCAGCCGCCCCCGCCCCCGCCCCCTGCCCTGCCCACCCTCGACCCCCACCCACCCCGCCCCCTCCCCGTGCCCTCCCATACCTTCCATGAAGCTTTGTCCTGCTCACTAGAATATATCTCCGCTGTGTTACTTTCAAAGCCAGCATGTGTTACTTTTAGAAACAGATTAAAAACAAGAAGAAAAAAAACAAAACACAAAACCCCCTACAGCTTCCTTTGCGTGGAAGTTGCTATCTTACCCCAGGCCTCTGTGTTTATTTACCATTAGTCACGTTGTATTTAATCGGGGTTTCCATACGCATAACAGGCTGATCTCCCACTTGCTCCATAGCCGGTGATAGCCTCTATAGCCCATGATAGCCTCAATCCTGCAGCAGTTCTTTCTGAGCCCTGGGATCACATGCCTGTGCCACCAGGGCATCTAAGGCCACTTTCTCTTGTGCAGAGCTGAACCCTGAGGAGGGGGGATTTGAGGTGTGTGAGACCGTGGTAGAATCAGAAGCTCCGGAGTGGCACTGGTCCAGGGATCATCACTTTGAGAACGAACACGCGACACGGGTTGAGAATGTTCCCGCTTCCTCTGGTCTAGCAGGAGCAGCCAATTAAATGGGAGGCTCGGGAAGCGTTCACACAGACTGTCACAACGAGTGCACACTTGAAACCAGGGAGCGGGGCTGGCGGAATGGCAGTTCGGCCATTAAGAGTGCTTGCTGGGCTTCCAAAGGACCAGAGTTCAGACTCCAGCACTCAAAAGAGGTGGCTCACGAGCACCTGTAACTCCAGCTCGAGGTGATCCAAAGCGTTCTTCTGGACGCTGCAGGCCTTGAGTTATGTGGTGTACACCCACAAATACACCCAAGTAAAAATAAATCTTAAAACTAGAGGGAAAATCCTCCATAACCTCTAGGAGCCACATGAAGTGAGCGTGAGCTAATATTTAAGGCATTCTAAGTATAAATCAATTATATAAATTATAATGTGTTAATAATTGCATATATTATGTAATTATTGATCATATAGTTATTATATATTTAGACAAAGAGGCAATTTCTGCTGAGAAGGCATAAAGCAAAGAATATTTTTATGCCACATAAACATGAGGTATTTTCGAAATGGAAAAAGTATAAACCAACCATGTATGTATGTACATGTGTATGCATTTATTTCTAGATTTGCTTATTTTTATTTAATATCGATGGCGCTGGACTGCACGCATATCTGTGCGCCATGTGCATGCAGTACCCAAGGCAGCCAGAAGAGGGCATCAGATTCCCTCAGTACTGGAGTTACAGATGGTTGAGAGGCGCTGTGAAGGTGCTGGGAACTGAATCCCGGTCCTTTAGGGGAGTAGCTGGTGAGCCAGCGAGCCATCTCCCCAGCCCCCAAATCCTGTATCATAAAGGGAGACTCTTGAACACCTACAGCAACAGTGCTTGGGAGGAGCTGAGGTAGGAAGAGTGTGGCTTTGAATCCGATCAAGAAATGAAAACGTGCAGGACCCGTCACCGGCAGGATATTGGCTTCCGGTGTTTGAAGACTGAGCGCCCAAACTCACTTGAAGACATCGACTTTTTTTTTTATTTAAAACTTCAACTTGCCATTTAGACCAAGCTGGCCTCAATTTTACAAAAACCCAGGCCTGCCTCTGCTTCCTGAATGAGCAGCCCGGTCCCACTAAGGCAGACGGCGCAAGGCATTGTAAACTTCAGAAAGCTTAGGATAAGACTAACGTCTGTCCCCAAAACATCTCATTTCCGTCATTTCATGAAACACCTATTTTTAAGTTCGTGTTTTAAAACCTGTGATATGATTTTGAAAGCAGAATATAGTATGAGTTTGACATGACTTGACAAATTATAAATCTATACAAGGACATCTACATCAGAGAGGAGGTTTTCACTATGTCTATCTGTTCCCTTATGGCCGGTCGAGTCTCTCCGGAGGACAGCACTCTTCATATTTATATTGTCGGAAATTAATTTTGCCTGTATGATTCTGTCTAAATGTCATTCTCCTATATCAGTTCCCTTGAGGCCGTTTTTTGGCAAAACATAATCTTTTTGAGGTTGACCTATACTGCCATAGATATAAGCTATTTTTCCTTTTCAATGTTAAATAGTATTCCATTAATAAATGTATGTCACTGAGCTGGGTATAGTGGTGGTGGCCTTTAATCCCAGCACTCGGGAAGCAGAGGCAGGTAGATTTCTGAGTTCTAGGACAACCAACGCTACATGGAGAAATCTTGTCTCAACAAAACCAAAATTGATTAATTACAGTTTAGAAATTAATTGTGTCATCAAATAAATGAATAAATGAATAAATGGATAGATAAATAAATAAATAAATAAATAAGCAGCTTAGAAATGTCCTTAGGGGGCTGGAAAGATGGCTCAGCGGTTAAGAGCACTGACTGCTCTTCTGAAGGTCCTGAGTTCAAATCCCAGCAATGACATGGTGGCTCACAACCATCTGTAATGGGATCCGATGCCCTCTTCTGGAGTGTCTGAAGACAGCTACAGTGTACTTACATATAATAAATAAATAAATCTTTTTAAAAAAGAAAACAAAAAAGAAATGTCCTTAGGAATGACACCAGAGGATGCCCGCTGACTTCACGCAATGATAATTTTAAATTATTAACTAAATATAAACCGAGGCGTGGTTGATGTGAATGAGGAGCTTAGGTTGTGGGCTGATAAGACAGACTTCTTCCCAACGGCTTCCCCAGGTTCCCCCGGGGAGTTGCAAACACTTGCCAGCCTCCCTTGTTGCCCAAGCCTGAACTTCAAAGACCACAGAGGATTGCTGGTGTTTCCTGGTTCTGTGACTCCCTGGTCTCCCTAGTACAATGACGCCCAGAGACCACCAGAGCTTCTGCTGGGAGTAGTACACCAGGTGGGGAGGGAGGCGGGGACACAGCCAAGCTCAGATTTGGGAAAGAGGACATGGAGACTCTAGGAGCTAGAAAGCCCTGGAGAAGGGAATCCACCTAGAGAGGAAGTGGAAAGGCAGCACTTAGTTCCTGGAGAAGAGACAAAACTGTCACAAAAAGAAAGGGGACAAAAAGCCAAAGAATCCGCCATCTTGCCAAAGAATCAGCCATCTTGCCAAGTCCTCCACAAGAGGTGGCCAATCAATTACCAGCTGCCAGACAAGGAAACCTCTCATCCCCTCTCTGGAAAAAGATACTTCTCATGGCAGATGATAGGCCACAGACACACTGTAACCATCTCAGGTTGCCTTGTCTCGTGTGTATATTTTTGAGTTATAGAAAGAAACCAAAGTAATGGGTTATAGCTATATACAAAACTATTTACTGTAAAAAAATTTTTTTAAATATCATTGTATCAGTCAAGTAGAGCAAACTTGCTTTCAGGACTGGTATTCTGTCACAGCACTGAGTCCTGACATGTCCACTGGAATAATACATTAACAAATGACTAGGTTTTGATAAATTATTAATAAAAAACCAGGCACGGGCCAGCTAATGCTTGAGGCAGGTCCTTCTGTTTTCTGCTCACCCTTCAGGCTAACTGGCCCCGGGGCTTCTGAGAGTCTCCTGTCTTGGCCTCCAATTCCCTATAACAGGGCTAGTGTTATAGAAAGTTTCTCTGTGTGCCCATCTTTGTGTACCTAGTCTTTGTGTGCCTAGTACTTGAACAGCAAGTGTGTTTGCCCACTGAACTGTCACCCCCACCCCTTGCTTTTGTGTTTGTGGTGACTGATCTCCAGCTTTAGTGCCCTAGAGAAACATCAGACCAGATGGTTAGGCGTCAGCTGAAATTCCTACAGGGATGATAACAATGACTATAACTTTTTTTTTTTGTTTTTTTTTTTTTGGTTTTTCGAGACAGGGTTTCTCTGTATAGCCCTGGCTGTCCTGGAACTCACTCGGTAGACCAGGCTGGCCTCGAACTCAGAAATCCGCCTGCCTCTGCCTCCCAAGTGCTGGGATTACAGGCGTGCGCCACCACCGCCCAGCCACAATGACTATAACTTATGAAGTTCTTCCCACGTGGCTTTCTTTATTTTATCACTCCACCAGTCCTAAGAGGTGGCTTACGAGGGTGTCTTCCGTCATTTTTTAAATAAATAAATATTCATATTGAAACAATAACCTGGAAACTGGGGGTTGGGGGCAGAGCCTGTCTTCACTGCATTTTTCAGTTCCATATATATATACACACACACACACATACATACATACATGTACACATGTACACATCTATACACATGTAGATATATACATATATACACATATATACATATACACATAAACATATATGTATACATGTATACATATATACACATATATATATGCATACATACAGATATACACATATACATATTTACATATATACATGTATGTACATAGGCATATCTACATATACACATATATACACATATACATATATACACATACATATATGCACATATACATATGCACACATATACATATATATTTGTATATGTGTTCGGTTCACATATAGATGAGTTTAAATAGAATTATCCCGTATGGGTCCCAGATGTCATAGAACAGCAAATACAAAGAATCCCAGTGCCAGGAGTGGGTTGCTTCCCTTTGATTTGTGGTAAATGGGGTCCCATAGACCCCCAAAACAATACAGACTACTGTCATTGCTCTTGGCTCCCTTGTAGAACTTGATGGTTTGACACTATTCTTGAAGACATCATATACTTCAGTCACAAAATATGGAGGAATGCAGCCGGGACTGATCTGGAAGCTCTGTCCCCTCCTGGCTAGCTTTCATGGTGCCAGCAGGTATATGTATGCTCCTGGGGATACCAGCAGGTATATGCACGCTCCTGAGGATACCAGCAGGTATATACACGCTCATGGTATACTAGCAGGTATATGCACGCTCCTGAGGGATACCAGAAGGTATACCCATGCTCCTGAGGGGTTCCGGCAAGTATATTCATGCTCTTGGGGGTGCCAGCAGGTATATGCATGCGCTTGGGGTTGCCAGCAGGTATATGCATTCTTCTGGGGGCTCCAGCAGGTATATGCATGCTCTTGGGGGTGCCAGCAGGTATATGCATGCTCCTGGGGGTGCCAGCAGGTATATGCATGCTCTTGGGGGTGCTAGCAGATATATGCATGCTATTCGGAATGCTAGCAGGTATATGCATGCTATTTGGGGTGCTAGCAGGTATATGCATGCTCTTGGAGGTGACAGCAGGTATATGCATGCTCTTGGGGGTGCCAGCAGGCATATGCATGCTCCTTGGAGGAGGAAAGTCATTAATAGTCTTTCTCAGCTACAAACCCTGCAAGCTACAATAACAACTGTCCTGGCAAGGTCTGCCCACAGATGTTGTGGTCCCACAAACATTTTGAGCATAAAAAACTGTACATTAAGGTTAGCTACAAAAGATGGAACTCAAATCTGGTCCTTTTAACTGGTTCCAGGGCCCATTGCTGGGACCAGTTAAAAGAATGAGGTTTCCATATGGCTTTTGCAAAGTTTCCTTAGAGTCCGTTATCCCTCCCCTCCCCTCCCCGTTCTGCCTTCCTATCTCCCACCTCTCTATGTCATTATTCCTGTTGTCTCCGTTACATGCCCCCTGTCTTATACTCTCTGCCCTCCCCATGGCCCTTTCCTCGTTTCTACAGGAAACGACTTCAGCGCACGCTATGTAAAGAGCCGATGCTAGCACCCACATGCCCACCCACATCCCACCTTCCCTTCCAGAGGTCCCTATGGGAAACATGTCTCACTAGAAATGCTGCCCTTTGGGGGCCAAAGCAAGATCATGCCAAGCTAATATGAACTTAGGATTATTATCCAGTTAACGGCATTACACTGCACTCCAAACACTTGCCATCCCTTTGAATCAGCCCACCTCTCAAGTCACATGAGAGACGCTTCTTTTTCTGCAGCGGATGGAGATTGATAGAGACTCGTAACTGTCCAGCTGCAGAGAATATAGTCTTAGTGTGCTTAGCCTTCGTGTGAGCGGCTCAGGGATGATCATGGAGCAGAAGAGATCATAAGAGGCAGGGGTGGTAGAGAACAGTCATGAGACAGTGTTTTCTGGACATGATTGGAATGTTGCACACATGAACTTAAAGCAGACATGACTACATCAAAGCCAGTCGGAATCCAAACATGTATGGGGGAGGGACTCATGAAGCCCCACCCTTAACTGAGGACTTATAGACAATTGATGGCTTCTGTCAGGAGAGGGAGAATCAGATTTTTTTTTCAGATGTGGCTCCTGAGAAACGGCTCACGGTCCAGCAGACAGCCCCCCTTTCCCAGGTACACGCCAGCAACACTAAGTGGAATCTGGGGCTTTAAAGGAATGCATGAAACTGGGGGGAAGGGTAAGTAGGGATGGGAGGGAAGAAATGAAGGAGAGTAGGGTGGTGTTGATCAAGACACATTGTATTCTCATATGAAGTTCTCAAACAATCAACAAATGAGTTTTAGAAAAGACAGATTGAGAGAAACGATTCCGACTAGGTTGCAGAGAGCAGAACTGGAAACTGTATCTTCTCGTGGGACAGTTCACACTTAATAGTGACCTAAAGTAGAAGGAGAAGGGGGAGAGGCAAGAAGAAAAAGTGGGGGAGCTCAAAAGTGAAGAAACAACAACAACAACAACAAAAACTTTGCAAAAGATCAACAGTATAAACCCACCAAGATTCAACGGCTTCTAAGAACAGTTCTTCAAAAGACAAAGTGTCCACGCCTGTAATCCCAGCACTTGGGAGGCAGAGGCAGGCGGATTTCTGAGTTCGAGGCCAGCCTGGTCTACAGAGTGAGTTCCAGGACAGCCAGGACTACACAGAGAAACCCTGTCTCGAAAAGAAAAGAAAAAAAAAAAAAAAAAAAAAAAAAAAAAGAAAGAAAGAAAGAAAGAAAGAAAGAAAAAGAAAAAGAAAAAAAGAAAGACAAAGTGTCCTAGGTTTCTATTGCTGTGATAAAATACCATGACCAGAAGCGATGGTGTGTGTGTGTGTGTGTGTGTGTGTGTGTAGCTTACAACTCTCAGGTCATACTCTATCACTGCGGAAGCGGAAGTCAGGGCAGAAGCTGAGGCCATGGCGAAGTTCTGCTTAACTAACTTACTCTCCGTGGTTTGCTCAGACTGATTTCTTACACAGCCCAGGACCACCAGCCCAGGGCAGCACCATCCACAGTAGGCTGGGCCCTCCCACGTCAATCATTAATCACGAAAATGCCCAACAGACATTCATATGGGCCAATTTTATGGAGGCTGAGATGAGACGTTTCACTATGAGACTGTTTTCTTTTTTTTTTTAGGGTCACCTATCTGCCTGCAACCCCTGCACCTTTGCTCCTATAAATAAACCCAATAAACTCATTGGTTCCCAAGCTAATCTTGGTCTGATGCCTTCCTTTGGTTGCCCCATCTGAGGTGAGTAGACATTTGAGCCTTGGCTCACATCTCTCCAAGAGTCACCCAATACTAGATGCCATATACTTTTTCCCCCCACAAAAACCTTCCAAGATGGTACATTTGCCAATTTACTAAATTTCACCTTTGTAACAATATGTATATAATTTGAAACATTGTGTCGCATGGGTTGAAAAGATACAATGTTATTTGTCAATTAAAAAAAAAGTTTCAAAAAAAGAATATGTAAAGTAACATGTTTATTTATTGAGATAAGACCCTCAAAGTATTTTTGTGCAGGGTTTAAATGTGTGCTAAACAATTCCAGCCAACTTGGGGCTGGAGAGACAGCTCAGCGGTCAAGAGCTTGCTGTTCTTCCAGAGAAGAGATCCGTTCCGAGTGCCCCATATTGGACCGCTTATACCCTCCTGGAACTCTCTATCCAAGGGATCCAAGAGACTTGCACTCCTGTAGCCTATATACATAAATAAAATTAGAATAAATCCTTTAAATTATTCTTGGGGGGGGATGATCGAGAATGTAAAGTGAATAAATTAATTAATGAAAAAAAAAAGAAAGAAAGAAAGAAATTGTTCTTGTTGGCGTCCAGTGACTCTTTCCCATTAATTTGCTGCAAGCTGAGAGAGCAAAGCCACACTTCGGTGAACTGAAGCGCAAACACACACTCCCCCACAGTCTCCTTCCTATCAAGGCAGGGGGCTAGACTCACATTCTTGCCTTTAGAACTCAGCTGCCAGAGGAATTCGATTCCTCAGCTATGAGGAAATCTCTTCTGGGGTCCTGGTGGGTTAATATTGGGCGTTCCCAGGCAGGCCAGGAGATAACACCGTTTGCGCTGATAACAAGCTGGCCTCTCTGCCTTTGCTTCATCTGAACTCGTCAAGTATAGTCATGACATCTTGTGTTTTTCCTTTTTCTCCCTCTTACCCTCGCCCCTGTTGGGGACTAGAGCCAGATTTCTGTTTGCCCCATACGCTGATGGCTATCATCCAGCATTCACACCCCCACTGTGTTCAATAAAATCTTGACACAGGAAGAGTTCTCATTTGGAAAATATAGATTTTGTGACTTGGGGCAGCTACAGAGCGAGAGTGGGTTAACCCTTCCAACCCCAGTGTTCACCTACATGGCCTTGCCGTCTCCTGGTAATCAGCTGGTGTAAGAGGTCATTCCGGGTTGGAAGGTAGCAGCTGGATAGAGAGAAGGAGGGACGGAGGGAGA
This sequence comes from Apodemus agrarius, assembly GCA_964023405.1. Lineage (NCBI taxonomy): Eukaryota > Metazoa > Chordata > Mammalia > Rodentia > Muridae > Apodemus > Apodemus agrarius. The sequence continues at coordinate 17,473,789 of OZ030025.1, read as the reverse complement.
AAGGGGAAGGGGGACCCAGGTTGGGTTACCAGATGCTTGCAGGAATACACCAGCTTTGTTTGACAAAATGGCAGAGACCATGTCCAGGGTTGCCTGTTATCGGTGGGTTAATATTCAGAAAGAGTCCCTGACAGATGGAAATTTACTCCCAGCTAACCCTTCCTCGTCTGTGAGTGTGGTGAGCTTTAAGACTGCGATGTATCATGTACTTACATAAATAAATAAATAAATAAATAAATAAGACTGGGATGTATCAGGTTCTCAGTAAATACTGAAATAAATAAATAAATAATAAGTGAATAATGAGTGAATATATAGTCTTTTATATTTCTGTGTGTGGGTCAGTGTGTGTGTATATCTGTGTCTGTGTGTGCCTCTGTGTGTTTGTGTCTTTGTGTGTGTATCTATGTATGTATGTGTGTCTGTGTGTGGACCTGTGTCTGTGTGTGTCTGTGTGTGCCTGTGTGTGTCTTTGTGTGTGTATCTATGTCTGTGTGTGTCTGTGTGTGTGTGTATCTTTGTACATGTCTGTGTGTATGTGTCTCTATGTGTCTTTGTGTGTATATATATGTATGTGTGTGTCTGTGTGTCTTTGTATGTATATGTATATATGTGTCTATGTCTGTGTGTATCTGTGTGTGTCTGTGTGTTAGAATGTGTGTGTCAGTGTGTGTGTGTATATGTGTGTGTGTATCTGTGTGTGTGTGTCTGTGTGTCTTTGTGTATTTTTTTTTTTTTTTTTTTTGGTTTTTTGAGACAGGGTTTCTTTGTATAGCCCTGGCTGCCTGGAACTCACTCTGTAGACCAGGCTGGCCTCAAACTCAGAAATCCACCTGCCTCTGCCTCCCAAGTGCTGGGATTACAGGCGTGTGCCACCACCGCCCAGCTGTATGTGTCTTTGTCTATGTATGTATATCTGTGTGTGTGTCTGTGTGTGTCAGAGTGTGTGTGTCAGTGTGTGTGTATCTGTGTCTGTGTGTATCTGTGTGTGTGTCTGTGTGTCAGTGTGTGTCTGTATGTGTGTTAGTGTGTGTCTGTATGTGTATCTGTGTGTATGTGTATCTGTGTGTGTCTTTGTGTGTGTATCTATATATCTGTGTCTATTTGTGTATTTGTGTCTGTGTGTGTATGTATCTGTGTCTGTGTGTCTGTGTATGTATCTGTGTCTATATGTCTGTATATGTATCTGTGTCTGTGTGTGTGCATGCGTATGTGTGTGATGTAAGAGTGTAATGTTCAAATGTATGAATACAAGGCACACCCACGGATGTCCGAAAAGAGCCTCAGGCTTCTGACCTTATCTTCTATCATACTGGAGACACTGCCTCTTGTTATTCCCCTCAGCATGTGCCAGGCTAGCCCACACATCCAGCATATACCAGGCTAGCCCACAAGCTTCCAGTGATTCTGCAGCCTCTGCCTTCCATCTCACCATAAGCATGTTGGGATTGCAGACACGTCGCTGCTTCCACATTTATGTGTGGTCTGGGGATCCGACCTCAGGTCCTCCCCCTTGCATGGCAATCAGGTATCCACCGAGCCACTTCCCCCGCCCTCTTTGTGTCTATAAAGCTCAGACGCTAAAGCTCCCAGATGTTCCGTGAGTGCCTCGGGGAATGTGTAAAATCTCAAGTGATGAAGGTTACAAGATGGGACGTTTTTTAAAATATCACCCAGTGTGACCGGGGGCTCTGGAGTCTGGCTGTGGGTTTGTTTCCAGAGTGTGCCCCTGGGCCTGTAGATCACGGAAGGCAAACACTCATCTCTAGCTCTCTGCAGTATTTGCAACACCAGGCACAGCCTCCGGGCCACACTAGATGCCCAAGTGACATTTAAACACTTGTCTTTTCTCCATCTGGGGAACTGGGTCCCTCTACATGAAATTAGAGGATGTTGGTGCCAAGGTTTCCCATGCCTCTGTGAGAGGGGCTGTCTGCTCCCTGTCCTCATTTCAAACCCCATTTCCCGGTTCCCTCAGCGAAGATGGGCAGGGCTCCAAGCCATTCCCCAGTATTGTACCATCATCTCCGCCAGCTCGTATTTTCATAAGGAAAACCACAGAAATGTAATCATAATGGAAAACAGTGAGTCGATCAATTACTTCATTGTCTGCGTTGTAAAATGAATCCCAGAACTACCACAGACCTCCCGATCTCCAACCTCAGCAGCCAGAGATCCCCTGAACTTTCAAGCTAGGTGGTTCCGGCCACGCTCCCTAGAGGGCGACTCCCATCCCAGTGACACCCTTTCTCCATGACTTCTGGGCCAGTCCCCACAGGAGCCCTCGGCCTTCTTTCTCCATGTCTTCTGAGGGTGCCCCACAATGGTCCTCAGCCTGGAGCAACAGAAGTCACATATTCCATGGTTTGCAAGACAGTGGTTGAAGAACCAAGTCCCTCCCCCACACACACACACAGAATACAAACTATTCCCCTCTTGGGATTCTCCTATAGCCAAAGGATGATCCTAATCCCTGAACCACCAGCAGAAACACAAGCCGAGTTTCTCTGCTGGTCCTAACAGGCACTGGCTTAGCCACCCAAGATGCTCATGTCTCTCATTTGAGAACTCTTTTTTCCAGGGCTCAAGAGATGGCTCAGTTATTAAGAGCACTGACTGCTCTTCCAAAGGTCCTGAGTTCAAATCCCAGCAACCACATGATGGCTCACAACCATCCGTAATGAGATCTGATGCCCTCTTCTGGTGTGTCTGAAGTATTATATAGTAAGAAATAAAGCTTTGGGCCAGAGCAATGAACTCTTTTTCCAAAGAGAGACAGCCAGCAGTGGCTCACTCTGAGGCTAAGGTCTACAGGATCATGACAAGGTCAGGGTGTGAAGAACTCCCCTTTGACCTCGAACAGACTGTGTGACCTCGAAAGAATCACTGCCATCACACCCTCCAGATTCTTCTTTTAAAGCATAGCTCTAAGGCTGGCAAGATGGCTTAGTAGGGAAGGGGGCTTGAGGCCAAGCCTGACAGTCTGAGTTCAATCCCAGGACCAAATGGTAAAAGGAGATGACCAACTCTTACAAGTTGTTCTCTGATTTCTACATATGTAGATAATCAGTAGATAGATAAATAGATAGATAGATAGATAGATAGATGAAAGGTAGATACATAGATAGATACATAGATACATAGATAGATGAAAGGTAGATAGATACATAGATATATAGATAGATGATAGGTAGATAGATACATAGATAAGTGTAATTTTAGATACTTTACTTATAAAATTTGAAAAATAAAAGATTGAGCCAATGAGATGACTCACCAGGTAAAGAAAGACACCTGATTCTATGTCTAAAAACCTCAGTTCTGTCCCCTGGACCAATATGATAGGAAAAGACAATTGATACCTGCAAGTTGTCCTCTGACCCCCACCCCCTCCACACACACACACACACACACACACACACACACAGGTCACATGCATCCAACCATGAGCTCACGAGATCCATGCAACTTAAACAAACAAACAAACAAACAAACAAAACTTAGCTGTACTTTGGGATAACTGCAAGATTCCTTTTATAAACAAAACATTTGCTCTAGGTTAGATGTCTGTCACACCTACTCTGACTTGAGCAGAATGTTAACCCCCAAAGCCATGGTAGTGATATCACTGAGGGAAGGAACTTGGGCTGAGTGTCCCCTTCACCCTGAGTGACATGGGGTCTCTTGTTCCGCTCGGGCAAGCCTGAGAACTTCAGCAAGTGATTGGATTGTTTTAGTCATTATATTGAGTTCGGGTGGCTGTCCAAGGAAACAGAGACGCCCCAGACATTGACGGCACGTGCTCTGGTGTCACATGGTAACGGAACGTGGAACGGGGAATGGAGGATTTCCTCCATGAACTGATGAACTCAGTATCTTATCTTAAAGACATTTTATAACACGTCGTCGTAGAATTTCTAACTGCAAATAAACCTTTAAAATAGAGCCTTATGACCTGCTGATGTTATTATTAGGACCTTCACAGATGCTGGGGTGACGGGGATTGGGAATTTACCGTCTGTATGAGGTATTAATGGTTCTTCCCATCACGGTGGCAGACAGCCTGATGGAACTCATGCAGAGAAGAGGCTGCTGGGATAGCTGAGCCGGTGACAGTGCTTGTCACCCAAGCCTGAGCACTACAGGGAGAATCCTGGATCCCATGTAAGGGTGGAAGGAAAGAGCCCATCCCAGAGTTGTCCTCTGGTCTCCACATGTGAGCTATGGTACGCATACAAGTGTGTGTGTGCATGTGCACACACACACATACACACACACATAATAATAATACATACATACATACATACACACACAATAATAATAATAATAATAATAATAATAATAATTCAAAAACAACCTAAGAGAAGGCAGTTTGATTTTATCTCACGGTTCAGAGGAAAGAGCAGGAGCTTGGGACTTCACTTGTATCTCAACGAGCCAGGGAAGCAAGGCTAAGCTATAGCCCTCAACCAGGCCCGCCCTCCAGAAACACATCCCCTCTAGAATGGCCCCACCTCCCAAAGGAGCCACACCTTCCCTAAACAGTGGCAATGACGGAGAACCCAGCCATCAGTCACATGACTCCATAGGAGCAATTCTCATTCAAAGCTAACATTCTGTCCTCCGTGGACTTGAAGCAGTAACCATACCACAGCGTAGCTCACTGGGCAATAATCAAGTTTCCTCTGCCAAACAATTTGTTTTTGTTTTTGTTTTTGTTTTTGTTTGTGTTTTTTTTTTCAATTCAGACCTGAAAATATCAGAACGTGGGCAGGACACCATCAGGATTTTAGCCAGAACCGTATACGAGTGGTCTCTAGCCTGGCTCCCAAGAGAGTCCTTACCCCTCTGAAATCCTACAGACGCAGTCTTTAGCTGGTTTGTACCTCCGTCTCTGCACCCCCACCGGAATGAACCACTAAGCTCTGCTTTCGGCGTTCTGGGGGTTCTCTGGCCCACAGCTCCAAACCCATCCAAATTCCCCCTCCAAAGGCCTCAGAACCACAAAGCTAAGCTTGTCAAGACGGAGACCCTACTAACTGTACAAATTTGTATTATAGTAGCTATTTATGCTATTTCTGTGACAGGGTCACCCTCAGGGAAGAAGGATTTACAATTTTGACTCACAACTCAGAGGGAGCGGCCCCTCACAGTGAAGAAGACATATGACTCGTAAACTGGCTTGATCCGTGGTGACAGGGTGAGAGTTTATTTCTCATCTCTCTGTAAATCAGGCAACAGAATGCTCATTCCAGAGACAGGTTCCATGCCTTCAGCTAGGCTAGCCCCACCCACGCCACGCCCACACCACGCCCCAACAGAGTCCACAACCTCCCCAACCATCTGGGCGCCGGGTTTTCAGACATGTGACGGGGTGGGGCTTCACATTCAGACTGAATTATTCAAAGAGTCACTGTATCATCCAGTGACAGTTGCCCACTCAATTTTTTTTTCCTGGAATTTGCACCTGTGCCACCAAACTGTCCGTGAGAACGCTGAGCATTTGCCTCTAGGTAAACTACTCAAGCATCTGAACTGGGAAGGCTATCTAAGGCTGATTATAGGGGGGAAGGACATCACTGGAAGACAAAACCGTGATTTAAATAATAAATGGCCGTGTCTACTGCTCCCATTAGTGGTTTTTTTCTGTTAAAGATAGTCTTGCCAGCTTTAAACATAGGGTGTCATATTTCTTTGAGACTTTTAAAACTTGCATCTTAAATTTACCGAAGGAACAAATCCCATTACAATAACGCGGCTCGAAATGCATTCCACAGCAGGAAGAGTCTCTCCAAAAGAATTCTGTGATCAGAGGAGATTAGAGAAAGCTATGTCCTAAATCTACCTCCTTCAAGACTCCCAGAGCTCAGTTAACGTATCTTTTTTTGTTTGTTTGATTAAATTACATTGTACTTATTTTGTAACAATGGGGGAGATAGTAATTCCGTAATGAACATTTGGAGGTCAAATGGCTACATCTCTTCTTCTGCGGTGTGGGTCTCAGGGATCAAACTCACTGCCGTCAGGCCTGGTGGCAAGCACGCATATCCACGGAGCCATCAGTGCCCATAGCCACGTGTGGTCCACGGTTCGCCTTGCCACTCGTGTGTGGAAACTGGAGCACTAGTCTGCGTTTACCCTGCGCCCCCTGTCTGGTGCTGCAGGGAAGCAGTGACGCACCACTCAGGGGGCGGGGAAATGCAGCATAAGATACAGGAGGTTGAAGCTGGAGGTCCTGGGCATCCAATCACTGCTGGAAACCACAGAGGAGTCGCGGAACGGAGGGGTCTAGGGTCGGGAGACAGGCCTTCGATGAGGAGCCCGGGCTGGGGGTTCTCAAGACTCCTAGACATCCAGGCGCCACTGGAAGTTGTGGAGGAGCGAAGAAGAGAAGGCCCAGGGGCTGAGCACAAGCTGTGGTTGTCTGGGAGTACGGGAGGAAGGAGAGGCGGGAGGGGGTGGGGGGGAGGAGGGAGCAGGGAAGGTGGCCTTCTGCAGGAGACTTAGGTTGCTCGGCTCTGTAGACAAAGGATTTCTGCATGCTCTACACAGTGGTTCTTGTTTTGGGTTTTTTGTTTGTTTGTTTGTTTGTTTTTTTGGTTTTTCGAGACAGGGTTTCTCTGTGTAGCCCTGGCTGTCCTGGAACTCACTCTGTAGACCAGGCTGGCCTCGAACTCAGAAATCCTCCTGCCTCTGCCTCCCAAGTGCTGGGATTACAGGCATGCGCCACCACTCCCGGCTTTACACAGTGGTTCTTGATGGAAGAGACCATCCTTGGTTCCAAAATAGGTATTGATTGTTTGTTGTGAAAAATAGGTTTATACCACCTCTTCAGGGTGGACCAGAGATGAACTACCTTTTGCAGGACGGAATGTCCGGGAAGATTATTGGCTAAAACCCTCAGAGCAGCCGGGCGGTGGTGGCACACCCTGTAATCCCAGCACTCTGGGAGGCAGAGGCAGGCGGATTTCTGAGTTCGAGGCCAACCTGATCTACAGAGTGAGTTCCAGGACAGCCAGGGCTACACAGAGAAACGCCGTCTTGAAAAAAACAAATACAGACAAACAAACAAACCCCTCAGAGCCTCTAGATACCTCATTAGCATGGGGAACTCTGTTCTGATCTACGCGACCCCAGGTCACGTTTCCTATGTGGGAAGTGTGGTGCGTGTTCTCGGCCAGGAATCTGGTAGAGAGCAGGGAACCACCTACTGTCCCAGGTAGGTGCCCGGGTGCCACCGGAGACTCTGAACCCGCTCAACCTTAGCCAGTTTTCTCGCATGGTACCATTGCCCCACACCCACAGAGCCATCTCCCGGGAGTGTATTTAACATTGAACGGGTTTCCCTTCTTTTTGCATGCCTGAGCTTCCTTGGATGCGCATAAGCTCGCTTGAATTCAAGGCAGTCACCTGAACGCAGCACCGGCCAGCATGTAAGGCAGGGGATGGCCGTCAGACGGTGCAGGGATGGCGGTCAGCATGGTGCAATGGGCAGTCTGGAGGATTCCCATTCAGCACACTGCTTTAATATTTTTTTTTTATTTTATTTTATTTGGATTTGGTTTTTTTTCGAGACAGGGTTTCTCTGTATAGCCCTGACTGTCCTGGAGCTCACTCTGTAGACCAGGCTGGCCTCGAACTCAGAAATCCGCCTGCCTCTGCCTCCCAGAGTACTGGGATTACAGGCGTGTGCCACCACCGCCCGGCAAGCACACTGCTTAACATCTCTGAACTTCTGGCTCTTCTTCTATATGGTAAAGCTAAGAATTTACCTATATCACAGGGTTACCCTAAATACTAAATAAAATAAGATATTTGACATATATAGCCAGGACCAAGCGCACTGTAACTGCTCAGATACATGAGAGGTTCTATGATCAGGTGGCACACACAGGGTGGGATGGTGGGTTTGTGGTGGAAAGCCGGCATGGGCAGTGGTCCTTCTTACTGAGAGAGCTGATTGTTTTTATCTTCCCAGAGGAGAAGAGGCCAGGCTGTTCCTCTTTCTACCTTTTAGTTGACAGTTGAGTCCTGTCCCTAAACATACAACACCCTTTGTCACCAATACTGGTACAGACAGAACTTCCTGAAATGCTTTATGAAGTATTGGTGTTGGTACTCTGTTCAAGCTCCACCCCACAGCTACCTGGCAATAGTCAGGTATGCCCCGCCCCACATGCCTGCTCCACTATAAGAGGGGCTGCCTGCCCCCTCCTCTCTCTCTTTCCCCGCTCCTTCCTCTCTCTTCTCATCCTCTCACCTCTCTGCCCCTCTTGGGCTCCCCTCCCCCCTCTCTCCACGTGGTCATGGCCCGCCTCTATTCTCCCTCTACTCTCTCTCTCTACTCTCTCTCTCTCTCTCTCTCTCTCTCTCTCTCTCTAATATTCTCTAAATAAACTCTATTCTATACCATGTTGGTGTGTATGTGTGGTCCTTCAGGGGGAGGCGATGCCTGGGCATGGGCCCGCTCAGGCACTCCCTTCCCCCACATCGCCATGCCATATTCACTAACACCCTTCCTCTCTTTTAAGTCCCATTAATGGTGCCGAAAACCCGGGAACATCAACAACCACATTAATAAAGAAATCATCAATTGGGGTTTCTACCTTTTAAAAAGGATCTATTTCCATTTGTAAGTGGGGGGGAAGAGGGGCATGTCTGCTTTCCCCCCTGGAGTAGACAGGCATTGGATACCAGGGCTGAACTGTAGGATAGGAAGCATGGCTGGGATAGGTGGGTGCAGGCAGGATCTTGGTCAACGGTGAGTGCCAGGTAAAGAGCACACCCAGGAATAACTTTGAAGACCTAGTTCAGTTATGGGGGTGTCAACAAAGGCTACTTAAACGTTTGAGGAGGTGCGGAGGGGCTACAGAGGTGAGTGTACATCATTGGCCAGGGACCCCTGGGTGCTGGGGATGTCTAATTAGCATGAGGAGGAATTCCAGGTGCTGCTGGATCTGGCCTTATTTAAGGGGGAAAATTTTTGACCTGGCTAAAGGTTATGGGACCTCCTCTGGTGAGGTAAAGGTGTGGGTAAAGCATAGGGTTACATACACCAGGACATACAGGCTCGGGACAAGGGGCAAGAGAGCCTACTCCTGCCAATCTTCGGAGGAGATTTCCAGGTTTGGACATGCCTTGCCCCCACTCTTGTTCCGGGCCTGCTCCTCCAAGTCCCAGAGCTCCCTGGGTGGGTATGTGAACACCATCGCTTGATAAATGGCACTTAGTAAGTATTCAATAAATTCTGGGGAGATGGCTCAGCGGTTAAGAGCACTGGCTGCTTGCCCTTCCAGAGGTCCTGAGTTCAATTCCCAGCAACCACGTGGTGGCTCACAACCATCCGAAGTGAGATCCGATGCCCTCTTCTGCTGTATCTGAAGATAGCTACAGTGTACTCATATAAACGAAATAAATAAAATAAATAAATTCTAAGATCTGGAGATGTAGCTCAATGGTAGAACATTTGTCTAGCATGTACAAGACCCTGGATTTGCTCCTTGGGAGGAAGATAAACGGTGTGGGGAAAAGGAAGAAAGAGAGAGGGAAAGCAGAGAAAGAAAAGGAAGGAGGGAGAAAATGGTTGCACACATCTGTGGTCACAGCACAGGACAGGAAATGTGGAGGCAGGAAGGTATGGGTTCTAGGACAGTCTAGGTTTCACAGTGAGATCCTATCAATAATAATAATAATAATAATAATAATAATAATAATAATTCTGCTACAATTCCATTTGCAATGTCATATGAATGAAGACATTTAAACAGGAAATCTTGGGAGCTGGGAGCTTGGGTCTGTATTTTAATCATGGCTGTCCTAAGAAGCTGGGCTATTAGAGACTGTAAGTGTGTCTGATTGTGAGTATGTATGAGGGATGTGTGTGTGTGTGTGTGTGTGTGTGTAAGGAAGAGCCTGTCAAGTCCACGTGGCAGAGAATGCCTCAGCTGGGAATTCAGGTGCAGTAAGGCTACAGGCCAAGGCTGAAGGCAAAGCCATCACCAGACAGCACATCCCTCTAGATGGCGGTGAGGGGACAAGGCCCAGACAAACTGATGTGTACAATAAGCCACATCAGACTGAGGTTCCCACGACCATCGGCAACCTACGGTACCCATAATAAAGGCAGATAGATTGGACAGGTTCCACTACCTCACCAACAACTGAGGCAAATCAGCTTAAGGAGAAAAGGCTTGGGTGTTTGTTATTTATTTATTTATTTATTTATTTAATTTATTTATTTGTTTATGTCTATTTTTTATTTTCTATACTCTTTTTTTACATTTTAAATTATATTCCCTTTCCCAGTTCCCCCGTCCCCATAAGCCCCATAAACCCTCTTCCCTCCTCCCGTTCCCCTGATCAACCCCCTCCCACTTCTCTGTCCTGGTAATCCCCTACAATGCTGCATTAAGCCTTTCCAGGACCAGGGCCCTCTCCTTCCATCTTCTTGGGAATGATTTGATATGTGAGTTGTGTCTTGGGTATTCAGAACTTCTGGGCTAATATCCACTTATCAGTGACTGCATTCCCTGTGTGTTCTTTTGTGACAAAAAAAAAAAAAAAAAAAAAAAAAAAAAAAAAAACAGAATAGCTAAAACTATTCTCAACAGTAAAAGAACTTCTGGGGGAATCGGTATCCCGGACCTCAAGCAGTACTACAGAGCAATAGTGTTAAAAACTGCAAGGTATTGGTACAGTGACAGGCAGGTAGAACAATGGAATAGAATTGAAGACCCAGAAATGAACCCACACACATATAGTCACTTGATCTTTGACAAAGGAGCTAACACCATCCGGTGGAAAAAAAGATAGCCTTTTCAATAAATGGTGCTGGTTCAACTGAAGGTCAGCATGCAGAAGAATGCGAATTGATCTATTCTTATCTCCTTGTACGAAACTCAAGACCAAATGGATCAAGAACCTCCACATAAAACCAGACACACTGAAACTAATATAAAAGAAACTGGGGAAGACCCTTGAGGACATAGCCACAGGGGAAAAGTTCCTGAACAGAACACCAATAGCTTATGCTCTAAGATCAAGAATTGACAAATGGGACCTCATAAAATTACAAAGTTTCTGTAAGGCAAAGTATACTGTCAAAAGGACAAAATGGTAACCAACAAACTGGGAAAAGATCTTCACCAACCCTACATCCGAAAGAGGGCTAATATCCAATATATACAAAGAACTCAAGCTGGGTGTGGTGGCGCATGCCTTTAATCCCAGCACTTGGGAGGCAGAGGCAGGCGGATTTCTGAGTTCGAGGCCAGCCTGGACTACAGAGTGAGTTCCAGGACAGCCAGGGCTATACAGAGAAACCCTGTCTCAGAAAAAAAAAAAAAAGAAAGAAAGAAAGAAAGAAAAAGAACTCAAGAAGTTAGACTCCAGAGAGCCAAATAACCCTTTTAAAAAATGGGGTACAGAGCTAAACAAAGAATTTTCACCTGAAGAACTTCGAATGGCTGAGAAGCACCTTAAGAAATGCTCAACATTGGGTCTGGAGAGATGGCTCAGCGGTTAAGAGCACTGACTGCTTTTCCAGAGGTTCTGAATTCAATTCCCAGCAACCACATGGTGGTTCACAACTATCTGTAATGGTATCTGATGCCCTCTTCTGGTGTGTCTGAAGACAGCTACCATGTATAACAATATAGTATATAATAATAAATAAATAAATCTTTAAAAAAAAAAAGAAATGTTCAACATCATTAGTCATTATGGAAATGCAAATCAAAACAACCCTGAGATTTTACTTCACACCAGTTAGGATGGCTAAGATTAAAAACTCAGGAGACAGCAAGTGTTGGCAAGGATGTAGAGTTAAGAGGAACACTCCTCCACTGCTGGTGGGATTTCAAGCAGGTACAACCACTCTGGAAATCAGTCTGGTGGTTCCTCAGAAAACTGGGCATGACACTTCCAGAGGACCCTGCTATACCACTCCTGGGCATATACCCAGAGGATACCCCAGCATGCAATAAGAACACATGCTCCACTATCTTCATAGCAGCCTTATTTATAATAGCCAGAAGCTGGAAAGAACCCAGATGTCCCTCAATGGAGGAATGGAGACAGAAAATGTGGTATATTTACAGTAAAATGGAATACTACTCAGCAATTAAAAACAATGAATTCATGAAAGTTTTAATTTATTTTTTAAGATTATAATGAAATTACATTTCTCCTTTCTCTTTCCTCCCTCCAAACCCTTATGCTCTCCCTCGCTCTCAAATACATGGGTAGAGGAATTTTAATCCAGCAATATGGTTGCTATGGTTGGACTACAGACATACTTTTAGTCCACACTTTTAATCCCAAACAACGGAGGTAAGGTTAGTCGGCAGAAGGAAGCAGCCACGTCTGAAAGTGATGTCTAAATTGAGGGGCAGACAAAGTGATGAATCAGAGAAAGATTTGACAGAATGAGACAGAGGTAGGATATGCCCAACTGTCCTGAGATCAGAAGGGAAGGGGAGTCTATTTAAGCCTCATGCAGAGTGAGAGTCAGTCAGTTCTGTTCAGTCTGCTGAGTGCAGTGCAGGGGCGTTGAGTTCGTTCAGGAGGTCATGGAGTGCAGTGCAGGTCAGCAGAGGCTGTTGAAGCCAGAGAGTAAGAAAGAGCCGGAAGATTAGAACATATTGATAGAGTTAGTATGAGGGAAAGCAGCAGAGGAGTTCAGTCAGAGACTGAGAGAAGCTAGTTTGAATCAGTCAGTTTTGAGAGAAGTTTGAGCTGGAACAGCTGGGTTGAACCAGCCAGTCAGAGTTCAGTATACACACACACACACACACACACATATATACATATATATGTGTATATATACACATATATATACCACAGCAATATGATTGCTATGGCATATATATATGCTATATATATACATATATATATAACATTATATGTTATGTGTGTGTGTGTGTGTGTGTGTGTGTGTGTGTTTGTGTGTGTGTAGGGATATATATATATATATATATATATATATATGTGTAGGGATATATATATATATATCCCTGCCTGGTTTGTATAATGTTACTTATAGACATGTTTTCAAATTTTTGGATCACATTTCCAGGGGTCTCAGCCATAACTGATTAGCCCTCTCATCTATTCCTACAGTGACATAGGAATCATGTTGTATGTAGCATGTAGCTAAGGCTGAGACATAAAGAAATAGGCAAGAATTCTACAACCTCCTCCAAGGGTTCCTCCCTCAGTGACTCAAGACCTCCTCCTAGACCCACCTCTTATAGGCTCCAGCCACCCTTGATAGAAAAGAGCCGAGGATGGGCTTTTACCACACAGTCCTTTGGGAACCACTTAGGATCCACACTATAGTAGAACAGGAAATACTTTATCATTGAAAGTCAGCTAAAGAGTGGGGAGCTTGGGCTGGAGAGATGGCTCAGCCATTAAGAACACCGACTGCTCTTCTGGAGGTCCTGAGTTCAAATCCCAGCAACCACATGGTGGCTTACAACCATCTGTAAAGTACGTCTTCTGGTACGTCTGAAGACAGTTACAATGTACTCACATATAATAAAGAAATCTAGAGAGAATAAAATAAACCTTAAAAAACAAGAGTGTGCAGTTAATGTTATAAATGGTGAAGAGCCAATTAAAATTCAGTGACATGATCTCAGTAGCACTCAAGGAAGGCAAAGGTGAAGTTATTGCTAGTCATAGACGGTCTCTATCATTTCTGCTAGAAGTTGGACAAATGAGGCTGGTGGGGGGTAGGGGGGTGTGCATGCGTGTGAGCATGTGTATGTAGCCACACCATCTGGGCAGCCAGAGTTGCTGTTAGGAATCTCCTTTATCAGCCTTATATCCACAGATGATTTTCCATAAGCCAGCCTGCCTGTGTTCTGCGGGAGATATGTGAATCTTTCTCTCCTGGTTTTGCTGGTGTTTGGGAGTTGCAGAATCACTCTAAAAATAAATGACCGTTTTAAGGAATGAACAGGAGTTATCTAGGAATGAAGGGGTCAGACCCAGGCTCAGCAAGACAGGGTTGCTTTCACACCAGAGTCCAGGGGTGAGCAGGGCATCCTCTGTGGTATTTTACATCTCTGGCTGACTTATGCAAGAGGCGCTGGGTTTCAACTTCCCTGACACATGCAGCAAATGGGCTGTTGGAAACGGCCGGTTGCAAAATCAGAGACAAGATGGAGCTCGGCTAGTTTACAAAGGCGGGGTCCGGACTGGGAAAGGGCCCAGGAGTCTCTGTTTTCTTGTGGATGGCACAGTCAGCTCGATGGGTAGTGTTTGTCTGGTTGTGATATGTAAATAATCTCAGTTGTGTATTTACACTTGACATTTTCACTGATTCCTGTTATTTCAGACCACATACGCCCACGAGGCTACGGTTTCCTGGAATCCCTCGCAGGAATCCACGAGGAGTCACTGGGTCGGTATGCTATCTTTTGTTGATAATTGAGAACCTTTTGGATACAACACAAGAAGTCGACACCCCCCCTCACCGCTCCCCCCACCCCCCGCAACCCCCTCCGAACTTGACTTTGTGTTTGAAGAGTTGCAGCAGCATTCTGTCTGTATCTGAGCTGGGGCTTCTTGGGACTCTGTGACTATGGCACAGGTCTAGTTCCAAGGGCTTTCCATAATATAATTCAAAAACAGAAACAAGATCCTGGCGTGATAAATTATTCATAGATCTGCTTTGGACCTCATGTTGCACAAGAGTTATTCAAAAGGCCTTTCTTTTATTAAACTACAGTCACGCTGCTGGACAAAGATAAAGATTTCCGTGGGAAAGCAAATTAAACGGGGGCCCCGTGCCGGTTTATCGCAGATGCCAATTTTAACTGAGAACTCGCCGGGGTATTAAATAGTTTCCACATCTGATGACAGAAGTGGGAGAGGAAACGAAAGTGGAGGTGGCTGAACTTTGGATGAATTTGTGAGACCAAGGATACAGTTGATATATCCTATTTTCTTTTTCCTAAATGCTTGCGAGTGACATAGTCTCTAGGAAAATCTCTCTGGTCTGACATCAACCCATGAAGATGAGAAGGCAGATGGACCTGGAGCCTTTGAAAACAAAACTACAAATAGCAAAGTTGATAAGTGGGGAGATTTTTGTTTGTTTGTTTGTTTGTTTTTGTTTTTCGAGACAGGGTTTCTCTATGTAGCCCTGGCTGTCCTGGAACTCACTCTGTAGACCAGGCTGGCCTCGAACTCAGAAATCCGCCTGCCTCTGCCTCCCAAGTGCTGGGATTACAGGCGTGTGCCACCACCACCCAGCGGGAGATATTTTTTAAGAAGCTCTAAGATTGGATAAGTTCGTTAGGTGGATTTATGTAAAGAAAATATGAAATAACCCTGTGATCAATACCTAGTGAGGTCAGTGGAGGTCATGGTGTGGACATTTGGGGTGGGACTTAGGGACTTAATCACAGTTTGGACTCTCTACTGCTAGCATGCTGTGTGTTACTGGGTAAATCACTCACCCTTTCTGAGCCATCATTTCTTTCTCTGAAAAATAATGAGAGCTGGGCAAATCATCTCAATTCCCCTGTTTACCTTCAAAGGTAATTTTCCGCTGTTCTCACATTTCTAGATTTCAGTGGTAATAAATATTTTGGGGAAAGTGAATGAGCCTTTAATGGGGTTTGATATGAAAATCTCTCAGGAAATTGATAACTTGACTCACATTTTATTCTATTTTTTTTTCTATTCATTCAACAAAAATTGATGTTAAAAGTCCAGGGCCTACTATGAACTAGAGTCTGCAATGTCCCGTAAAAGCTCCCCATATAAGAAGTGCATTGGCAGGCCGGGCGGTGGTGGCGCACGCCTGTAATGCCAGCACTCTGGGAGGCATAGGCAGGCAGATTTCTGAGTTCGAGGCCAGCCTGGTCTACAGAGTGAGTTCCAGGACAGCCAGGACTACACAGAGAAACCCTGTCTCAAAGAAAGAAAAAAAAGAAGAAGAAGTTCATTGGCAGGCTGGAGAGATGGCTCAGTAATTAAGAGCACTGGCTGCTCTTTCTAGGAGTCCTGAGTTCAATTCCCAGCAACCACATGGTGGCTGACAACCATCTGTCATGGGAGCTGATTCCCTCTTCTGGTGTGTCTGAAGCCAGCAACAGTGTACTCGTATGTATAAAATAAAGAAATCTTAAAAAAACAAAAAGTGCATTAGCGCTTTAACAGCTTTATAGTCTGATGCCAAATAGAGGTGCATGCATACATACATTTACTTAGAAAGTAGTAAAAGGGGCTGGAGAGACAGCTCAGCAGTTAAGAGCACAGGCTGCTCTTCCAAAGGTCCTGAGTTCAAATCTCAGCAACCATATGGTGGCTCACAACCATCCGTAATGAGATCTGATGCCCTCTTCTGGTGTGTCTGAAGACAGCTACCATGTACTCATATATAATAAATAAATAAAAATCTTAAAAAAAAAAAAGAAAGTAGTAAAAGTAAAAGTAAATGAAAGAGGTATGTGTGGCAAGTTTGGGCAGGAAAGAGAAAGCACAACCCAGATCTCCCAGGAGGAGACGCTGCTGGGCTAATGGAGGTGCTGAGGTTGCCCTGTCTGCAAAGGAAGAGAGAGGGGTACGGCATAAAACATGAAAGCGGAAGTTGGCGCAAGATGTGGCATAGGGTGTGGAGATGTAGCATGGGGTGTGAGGTGAAGGTGCCTCTGCACCCCAGTTTCCCTTTACCCAGCAGTCAATGCTCCTGAAGAAGAGCCTAACGCCAATGCACCAGAAGCATCTGGAAGAAGACCTCTGGACCCAGCCTGGATTCTGACTCTCCAGGCACGATGTCTGGGAATCTGTGCTCTAAACGCAGCACCCAGCGTTCCAGAGGCAGCCTATGTATGGCTGAAGACAGCCTTCTGTGGTGACTGACATGCTCGGCACCCCAAAGGCAACACAGCAACATGGCCGAAGATGGAAACATCTCAAGCCAGAATAATTCGTCCCTCTGTATGCTTTCCCGAGACGTCTGTCGTGGTAATGGAGAGCCGTGTGCACCCCTGTATTAGGTGATTTTATAGCTACATCTTAATGTCCATTGTTGTCGCATGCGTAATAGATTTGGGGTTCAAGGAAAAACCCCAAATTGTATTCTCTGAGAGAATTGACGAGAACGGGATGGACAGAAATGTGCTTGGTAAATATTGGGATGGGCATGATGGCCAGTCCTGGTTGTCAATTTGACTATGTGTGGGAGTCAGGAAAACCCAAGCAGCTGGGTTGGATCATCTGAGATAGGAAAACACATGGTAAATCGGGACCACACCTTCTGGACATGGATGTAGAAAGTTTGTGGTTTTGCCTGCTTGCCCCCACTCTCACTAGCAAGTGCGTCTAACCTGCTACTGAGGCAGTCCTTTGCTGCTGCCAGAACCTACTTCTTCAGGATTCCAGTGCAGAGTAGATGGAAAACCAGAGAGCTAGCCTCAGCACCAGGAAGTACTCGGGAGCTCTAAGGCTGGGGCAAGATGCTGAGATGTGAGTTAGCTAAGTCGATAACAGCTCCATTGATGCCCAAGGGACAAACGTGTCTTTAGATCTTGCGTTTCAACAGAAGGCAGAAATGGGTATCTTTGTTCAAACTCAGTTTTTATAGCATTAGTGTATTTGTGCTACTGTAGGTTTGAGACAAGCTCAGGCCTTCTGCTTGGCCTAATATCTTCCCACTATATTTATGGGGCAAACAGGAATTCCTTGTCAAATGCTCAATATGGGTTACACACACACACACACACACACACACACACACACATCCACTCACTCACACTCACACTCACACACACACCAATCAAAATGTCTGTGAGCTCCAGCCAGCCTACCACTGGAGAATCAAGGCATAGTGAGTGACCTGACTCCACTTCCACCCAGTTCTCATTACTCTGCATTTGCCACGCCCATGTCCTTCCCAGTGACACCTCCCGGTTGACTTGGATGAACTCTGTGAGAGAGCAGGCTGGCTTCTCACTCAGGAGAGAGCTACAGGGTGAGCTCTCTTTTGGGCTATATCCTTTACGATCTTAAAAAAAAAAAAAAAAAAAAAAAATTTTTTTCCAGAAGAACTTGTTGACTCCTCTCTGCTGTGACCAGGGACACAACAGCTGGGTGCCTCCGGGAGGTTGAAAATAAACAGGTTCAGTGGCTCCTAGGAAGTCAACGGGCATTGGAGGTGGAGAAGCTGCCCAAAATAAATACAGCTGGCCGAGGCGGAAAACTCTATTTACTTTGGCTCTTTTGAAGTCTACACTGGAGGCTGGGGAAAACCTACCCATTCTCAGACTCAGCGCACACCGATGGTAGAGACCCAGTCAAGAAAGGTCCCCAGTGTAGGAACATCCATCTGGTTAGTCTGGGATGGATTAATGGGGAATGAGGTGTCTCAAGTGTTGGAGGACATTTTGACAGAACCAAAAAGTTGAGCCCCGGGTTTTTTTTTTTGTGTGTGTTTTGCGGTTTGGACTGGAACTCATATTGAACGTTTGACAACGAACGTCTGTTTGCCCCATAAACACAGTGGGACGATATTAGCTCAGGAAGCGGAAGGCATGAGTGCGTGTCTCAATTTTACAGTAAACTGTGGTCTTGTGAACCACTGGGACGTTCTCATCTCCTAACTCCTCAACTCTAAAGTGAGGGGTCAGGAGGGTATGCTTAGGCAGGTGGTGAGGAATGGAGGTTTTCATCTACACTCTGGTTCTCATGATTCTATCCAGTGTGGCCCTGGATGGCAAAAAAGACCATCTCTAAAGTATCCTACGTCTGCAGGATTGGACTACTCAATCTGGACCACTCAATCTGCACACCCCTCCCTTGCAAGCAGGAAGAAGTGTTGAAGCTCGTGGAGAAAAAAAAAACTTTGCAAGGGACCATAGGAGCAGAGACCGAGGGATCCCATGAGCCCAGCTTTGAATCCTGACTTGAACACCTCCGTGTGTTTGTGGGCAGGAGATGTCAAGTCTCAAAGTCCCATTTTTATCAAGCAATGAAGAACAGAAGGAACAATTCCTACTTCACTACAGTGACAAAATCGAATGACAGAGTGTTAGAGCAGGGAAGACAACAGATGTTCTTCCACATAGAACTCAGGACATATACCAAGCGCTCTTCCACACAGTACCCAGGGTAGGTACTAAGCACTCTGCCATGCAGTACTCATAATGGGCACTGACTACTCCAAGCAGTGTTCAGAATGAGTACTGCACACCCCCACTACACTACTATCTTCACTGATGCTAGTCTAAAGTAGCCATTTCAAATGTTTTTTAGTTCAGGTTGGCCAGATCCCAAATCAAACACAGATCTAAACTAAAATTATGTTTTCTCTTCACAAAGGAGAAAAAAAAAAAGCCCATCATGGAGATAACAACAGAATTCAAGTTGAACACAAGCCTCCTTGTTACTCTGGAGCGCACAGAGAGCAGAATCAAGCCAAGTATCCTGGCCCAGGGTCAGCTGTCTACCGCACAGAGATAAAAAGTATGGGAAAGTCCTTCCACTGCAGGCGAGAACTTTCCCTTTCTCAGAGGGGGAGTGTGTGGAGACGCTGGTGGACAGTGGCCCAGCAAACAGAGACCCAAACCTCACACAGACGCCATAGATCATGTTCTCGGGGCAACGCTCCAGACTCCGGCAAGCCTCGAGCACAGAAGTGCACATTCTGTCTAAATCACTGTCTAGATCTTGCCAGCATCAGAGTACACTGAAGATAAACTGTATCCAGATGGTGAGACATCGGCTTGATAGCCCATCAAGAGTGAATTAGAGCCGTTCATTGACTCGCTCGTTCAAAACCCAGCAAAGGCTGGGCCAGTGCGCGGGAAACACCAAAGTACCACTCTGACTATAGGCAAGGCAAAGTCCTCATGACTCAGTAGTCACCTAAAACACAAAATTTCCCCCAACAGAATTTCTAAGGCTTTGTCATGTCCAATCTTTTTTATGCCCCTGAAACAGGGTTTCTCTGTATAGCCCTGGCTGTCCTGGAACTTACTCTGTAGACCAGGCTGGCCTTGAACTCAGAAATCACCTGCCTCTGCCTCCCAAGTGCTGGAATTAAAGGCATGCGCCACCTCTGCCCAGATATAATGTCCAATCTTAACACTCCAACATCAATACACGCAAGAAATTCTTTGAGATTTCTACTCTCTACACACATAACATGTGGCTGAGAATCCATCTGTGGTGGTTTGAATATGCTTGGCCCAGGGAGTGGCATTATTAGGAGGTATGGCCTTTGTTGAAGGAAGCGGGTCACTGTGGGGGTGGGATTTGTGACCCTCCTCCTAGCTGTCCGAGGATGCTGAGTCTTCTCCTGTTTGCCTTTGGAACAGATGTAGAGCTCTCAGCTCCTCCATCGCCATGCCTGCCTGGATGCTTCCGTGTTTCCCGCCTTAATGATAATGGACCAAACTTCAGAACCTATAAGCCAGCCCCAATTAAATGTTGTCCTTTATAGTGTTGCCTTGGTCATGGTATCTCTTCACAGCAATGGAAACCCTAACTATCCTTCTCACAAAGGAGTATCAGTTATTTACAAAGACAAGCCATGGAGTATCATTTCTAGATGTAGCAATGTGGATGTTTATTAAACATTGGGGATGGCTTCCAAGGCTGGAATATAGAAAGAAATGAATTACTGTACAAACATGGAAAGTTCCTAGTGGCACAGATTGACACGATGAAAAATCGCTTACTTGTGAGGGAACAGAAATAACAGAAACAGGATATATCTTTTTTTTAAAGTTCAAATTTGAGAATTGAAAAAAATATACACTTGTCTTATTAAGGCTGGGAAGATAGCAGGAGGCATTTGTAGCTATAGTATTTTAGTGGAATCGTTTCTATATTGTCTCAATTGTCTACACTGTGTTTACTTGTATAAGCAAAACAAGATGCTGGTGTATCCTGTGATCTGACAGATGGGAGAGATTTCCTCGTGTGTTTGTGTGTGTGTTCATGATACATGTGAGCTTCTACGTGCAGCTGTATGTGTCCACATGCACACGCGGAGGCCAGGAAATCCCAGCATTCTAGAGGCCGAAGCAGGGTTTCCATGAGTCCAAGGCCAGCCTGGGGTATAAGATAGACTACCAAGTTTACCAGAGCTACAATAGCAAGAGATTGTCACGAAAACAAAAACAAACAAACAAGAAACCCACAGTAGAGTGCCTATTTACACAGCCCTTATGTAAGGTTGTATATCTCTAAGTTCCTTAATATAGACAGGATGGAAATTTTGCTGGGGAGTAGCATAAGTCATATGTAAATACTATGACACATTAGATATGTGACTAAAATTTCAATGACATAGATTGGTAGATGGATAAAGAGAGAGAGAGATTGGGGTAGTCAGCTAGGCAGATAGATGGATGATGGATAGATAAATAAATACATACATACATAATGCATACATACACACATAGATATATAGGTACATACATATATACATACATACATATATACATACATACTTAGGCTAGACAGCTGGAGGGATAAATGATACAGACAGACAGATAGATAAATTCATCATGATATTCAAAATTAAAAGCCTCTGACCACTCTTAGAGATCACTAGAGTATGAGATCTGAACTATGAAAAGGATGCCCAAAAGCAAAAAGTCCTGTGTACTGCTTTCTCTGTGCCTGTTTTCAGGACAAGTCAGTCAGAAAGCAAATATCTTCTCTGAAAACACACTGCAGTTAGCATACAGAAGAAGAATGACACACTTGAAAATAAAAATCACCCACTTGAGCCCTCAGCTTCTCTTCCAAAGGCCTCAAAGCACAGGGAGGATTGTGGAATGTCAGAACACAGTCCACGCGTGCAGTTGTGTGGGGAGATTTCTGAACGCTCGTTGAGAAAACTAAGAAAACAGGACAAGACCCTTACGACTTCAGTTTCTTCAAAAACTACGGAACTGTTCTTGGAATGTGCTTGTGTGCCCTCCCAGGTGTAGCGGATAGGAGTGAGTTTACTTCGGATTATTCATTCCAACGGGCTGCTGTTATTTGTTTAGACGCCTCTATGGAAAACCATGTTTTCGCCCCGTGTGTCCTTGCGATTAAACATCTTACTCGCAATGCTCTGATTAATGCCGGCGATTGCATGAGACTTTACTCCGTCGCGTTTCCAGGCCCTGCTTCCCCAGATCCACACAGCCAGCTAGAGCGGTAAACAGTGGCAGAGCGGGTGAAAAGACTGTGCCGGCTGGAGGCTGGGGACCGGGGAGAGATGTGAAAGGCTGTCCACCGGATGTGGCTCTGCCATTGCCGTCATGAATATCCGGCTGCTGTGGTCA
Source organism: Apodemus agrarius (assembly GCA_964023405.1). Lineage (NCBI taxonomy): Eukaryota > Metazoa > Chordata > Mammalia > Rodentia > Muridae > Apodemus > Apodemus agrarius. The sequence continues at coordinate 17,451,488 of OZ030025.1, read as the reverse complement.
CCTGCACGGGATCCAGCCCACAAGATGGGCCAGGATTTCAGCAGGGGGGGATTCACTCGACTGTGTGGGTTACCACAGAGAGAACAGGAGGGCTAGAGGGAGATGGAGAGATATTCGGGAGATGGGGCATCAAGTTGGAGGTGCGAGGAGTGAGAAGAGAGAGCTGGGGTATATATGATTGAGATGAACTGTTTACGCTTACGAGACCATCAAATAATGTCAATGCTGCGTGGCTTTTAAAAGGACCCGCACCGAAGCCTTAGATTCATCGAGGCTGTATCAGATGTCCAGAAATGCTCAGGGAAGAATCTGAAGAATAGTTTGCTGGAATGAATGCGCCCACACTCAACTCCCTGCCTTGTTTTAACACCACGGAAAGTGGAACGTCTGAGCGCTGTGCTCTTGGGGCAAGATGGAGAAGAGATAAACAGTACGGGCATCTGTACACACACAACAAAAAATCAGAAATTGAGATGAAAGCGACATTTAGAAGAGTTGAAAATTACAAGGCAGTGATGGGTTAGGCAAATGAGTATTAGCTATCCATCCAGAGGATAATTTGTAAAACAAATTATTCGCGGGATATCATTAAAATTAAAATTTTTTTTCGTACGACTTTAGAAATAGCCCAGTTGGCAAAATGCTGACTGGGCCAGGGCCAACCAAGATCTGAGTCCAATCCCTAGCACCTACACCAAAAGCCGACGTGGTGGGCTGGAGAGGTGGCTCAGCGGGTAAGAGCACAGACTGCTCTCTTCCAGAGGTCCTGAGTTCAAATCCCAGCAACCACATGGTGGCTCACAACCATCCAATAAAGAGATCTGACACCCTCTTCTGGTGTCTGAAGAGAGCTACAGTTCACTTACATATAATAACAAATAAATCTTTACAAAAAAACAAACAAATAACAACCAACATGGTGATACGTGCTTGTGACCCAGTGTTGAGGAGGTGGAGACAGGTGGATCTCCAAGTCTCACTGGTCAGCCAAGCTATGTCAGGGAACTCCTGGCCCAGTGTGAGAACCTCTCTCAGTTACACATACTCAGGAACCAGTCTGAGACTGGCCTCCACGTAAACACAACTTTTGTTCATAAAAGAAAGATACTACTTTCACATTAACAGTCTATCTCACTCCAGTTGGAGTAGCTCTTGTCTGAAGAGAATGTGGGAAAGAGAACTCTCACACTTACATGGCGGGCGTGCAAACCAGTACAGCCAACCTTTTGCTGACTACCTTTTAACTTTATGGGGAAGTCACTGGAGAGAAAAATAAATAAATTTCGCTAACACTGATGACTCTGTGAACATATTAAATCCCCAGTGTACCCCCTTCTTCTCCCCAGAACAGGTGACCTCATTAGCTCCATGGCAAGAAGCGATTGCTACAAGTGTGAGGCTAGCCTGGTCACCATCGCAAGGTCCAGGTGAGCCCAGGCCAGGTCTCAAATTAGAGCAAAGCAAAGACAAAGCAAAAAAAAGATCTGGCATGAGGAAGCATCGCCTGGCTGCCCCGTGGGCTTGTGGGTGGAAAGAAACCTCCAGACAAAGAATGTAGAAATTCACAAATGCAAGCAGGCAGAATCTCCCCTGGGGCTTAGAGAGAGCAAAGCATACCTAGGGTTGATATCATGCCAATGGAATCATTTCAGACTTTCAACCTCCAAACAGGAAGATGACAGAGGAGCTGTCGGGAGCCCCAAGTTTGAAGTCACCTGTTATCATGACATTAGGACATTGGTATGGCGTGTCCAGAAGCGGAGCACTTGGACAGAAAGCTTAGACTGGTAGTCACCTTGGGCCACTTAGGGTGATCAAGATAGGGCTGCTTAGGGATGGACTTTCCCCCTCCCCCCCCCCAGTGATAGAAAGGAGGTGAACCCTCAAAGAGCAGAGCTGTAATTGCTATGATTTATTTCTTTGTATGTCTATGCAACCCCTACCTGAGGGTCCCTAAAAAAAAAAAAAGCAGGGAAGAGGGGGAACCCTCTGCTATTTCGCAGATGGTTGGAAAGTTGCTGAAGAGCCCAGGCAACCAGCCACCACGTTATTCTACCAGACCCCTCAGTTGTTGGCTTGCCCAGGACGTTACCTGAATTAATTCAAGGGGCAGATTTCCCAAGCTTAGAGTGAGAGGCAAAATCCCAGGGCCTTTTTGGGCTCTGACTTTGACCGATTCCTGAAATCCTCGAACGACCACAACTCCACTCAGATGTAAGTTTTAACGGTGTCAGACCGTTAGCCAGAGTTTTCCAACTCTCTGTTACACGACCTATGACCTTACGCCACGCTCACGGAAGGATAAGGCGCCGGAAAAGAGAAGAATCTGCTTGGATCCGTCTCTGGATCTGAATGGAAATATTAATTTCCTAAATCTGAGAGCAGTTACTGGATCAAACCGCTAAGGAGCCTTCAAACAACCTCCTGAACCAAAACAGCACTCTGTCCCACAGACGCTCTCAGTTCATGGCATGAAATAAAACAGACACTGGTGAGTTTTAGCCGCAGAACATAAACTACGGTACCGACCTTCCATTGAAGAGAAATAGATGTCGATGTGTAGCGTATCATTTCCCCGCCCCACCAGATTGAACCTATCGCTAGATAATTATGCCACAGTAGATGCCGTTTCAATTCTCTGGGAAGGAATGGCTGGTATGTTTTGATTGGTCCATGTACCACCATCTATACGATGAGCCCTTTGCTGATGCCTGAAAATCCATGTGCTAGAGAAAGGGCATGCTCAGAAGAAAAGGAAGACACCTGCTCTCTTCAACTGGCATTTCTTTGACATCCTGGGTCAAGGGTAGGAAGCCAGTCCCATCGTCTGGATAGGTCATGACCCTCAACAGTTCCAAGTACTCCTTGGTGGAAGCCACCAATGCACTCAGACCTGGAGTGTGTCACAGAGACCTTTGTCTCCCCGAGGTCACATAATCTCCAAGAAACTAAGGGCCACATGGTCTCTTCCCAGGCCCTCTCTATTTCTAGTGCCTAAAGCTGTGCTTGATAAGTAGTGATTGCCAAATAAATGTTTTCCGAATTGACTAAATGAGCCAGTGATCACACATACACCCTCTCTTTTAATATCAATGAGAAGTGATGGGAAATCTCTAAACATAACATTGATCGAAAGAAAATTGTGCTCAGTTGTCCTGCCTATGCAGGAGCCCTCTTGCTGAAAATCTCCTTGGCTTGTTGATGTGTCTTTGTCACAGGAACTTTGATGGGATTCCGTCACACCGAGTTCTGTTATTTATATGTCTTGTGTGTTCTTGGACTGTCCCTTTGCCTGCTTTGTTTTAGGGAATTTCTATTCCTGCACAAACATCATGACCAAGAAGCAGGTTGGAGAGGAAATGGTTTTTTCAGCTTACACTTTCCACACTGCTGTTCATCACCAAATGAAGTCAGGACTGGAACTCAAGCAGGTCAGGAAGCAGGAGCTGATGCAGAGGTCATGGAGGGATGTTCCTTACTGGCTTGCTTCCCCTGGCTTGCTCGGCTTGCTTTCTTATAGAACCCAGGACTACCAGCCCAGGGGATGGCGCCACCCACAATGGGCCCTCCTGCCTTGATCACTAATGGAGAAAATACCTTATGGTTGGATCTCATGGAGGCATTTCCTCACCTGAAGCTCCTTTCTCTGTGATAACTTCCAGCCTGTGTCAAGTTGACACAAAACCAGCCAGTACAGGGGTGCTTCAAACAAAGCACCTTAGCTGGGCCAGTGTCAACTCAGACATTGGGTCCGGGAATGGATACACCAGCACACACAGATAGGAAGACAATCGGATACTGCTTGGTAGTCAGAGAGGTACAATCCCAATGCAGAGACTCCTTTGGATAATTGACACTATCACAAGCAAGGAGACGGCCAAAGCTGACCTTGGAACTCCGTTTTTTTTTTTTTCTCTCCTTTCTATCCAAGAACAACCAAAAGAGAAATGAATGTCAAAGGAGGTAGTCTCATTGTCTCAGTTTGACTCACAATGAAGATGTGTGTGATGTGACAAAAGTGGGGGAAATGAAAAACCTGTCACCTAGACATTCCATTAGCATACACTGTATGCCAACTGTCTGTCACACTGAACGAAGCCCTTATACTTTCTCCATTCGCACCTGTACGCCACAGACAGGAACACTGAAGTTCAGGGTGGCGACTTCAGTGGTTTTTCAGTTTTAAAAACCAGATTGTCTAGCCCAGCCGGGATGGAGGGGGAGACAGTCTGATCTCTGTGAGCTCTAGGACAGCCAGGGCTACACAAACTCTGTGCTGGCTGGTTTTGTGTGTCAACTTGACACAGGCTGGAGTTATCACAGAGAAAGGAGCCTCCCTTGAGGAAATTTCTCCATGAGATCCAGCTGTGGGGCATTTTCTCAATTAGTGATCGAAGGGGGAAGGGTGGCGCCTTGTGGGTGGCACCATCCCTTGGCTGGTAGTCTTGGGTTCTATAAGAAAGCAACCTGAGGAAGCCAGGGGGAAGAAAGCCAGTAAGGAACATCCCTCCATGGCCTCTGCATCAGCTCCTGCTTCCTGACCTGTGTGAGTTCCAGTCCTGACTTCCTTTGGTGATGAACAGCTGTGTGGAAGTGTAAGCTGAGTAAACCCTTTCCTCCCCAACTTGCTTCTTGGTCATGCTTTGTGCAGGAATAGAAATCCTGACTGAGACAAAGTCTGTCTCAACGGA